>JAGGAW010000044.1:9119-28174 GCA_017657375.1 Termitomyces sp. T27 | reverse complement strand
CCACGTTCGGATTCCTTCCAACCTGTACACCACTGGCAGACTTAGTACGTATAACCCAATCACTCTGGATAGAATATCTTGGGGGGGGTGAGCCGTCATCTATGTTATAGTTTGATTTCCTTCGCCGCCGCAGGCAAAGATAGAGAATGCCAGCGATAATGAGCATTACGAATAAGCAGACGCCTAATGAAATTCCTATTTTTGCATTTTTGGATAGGCTCTCGGATGAAGGGGACGCAGAGTCTGTAGTAGAAACAATTTTTGGGGACGTTGACGAGCCTGTTGCGTCGGTTGATGTTGGGAGGGATAATGTGAAAAACTGGGGCTGGGATTGCGACGTAGTTGGTGAATCTGAAAGTGGGGATCTGGAGGTGGACGACGGAAGTGCAGAAGCGAGTGATTGTGAGAATGGAAATGCGGAGATGAATGTCTGCAATGTAGTGGGTGACGTCGTAACAACAACAGTCGACGGTAAAATTCCTGCTGGCGCAGAAGTGGTCGCAGAAATCTGGGTAGGGGCTGTAGACGATGTTCCATTTATTCCCACCTCAAGTCGGTCAATCCAGAAGGTGCTTCCACCTGATGCAACCAACGTGATTACAAGTGTATGCTCCACGTTATTCATGGGATTTTGTGTCTTGAAGAAAGATTGATTATACAAAGTTGTCGGCGTCGATATGGGATCCAGATCATGGAAGAATGCAGTATTTCCGTTATCAATAACATAGGACGAGATCGGTGTGTCAAGCAGAGGGCTGAGCCCGAGTTGAATCGTGCCAAAAACTTGAATGGATATCCCTGTGCAGAGCTCTGTATTCTGTAGAGAATGTTGAAAATTGGGAATGTAAGTACCTCTGAATTTGAATGTCGCCTTTGCCCCAGCCGAGCTTGTTCCATGGGATGTCTGGTTGTACTCTTCAGAATTCCCATCAATGGCCCATTTTCCTGTGTAGCTAATGGAACCGTCAGAATCATCAATGTTGAGAATTTGCATGGGATGCGTGAGAGTAGCTAGACTCTATGGGTGTAAAGCTGAGGATGAAAGAAAATGGGAAGTGACATGTAAAGAGCCCATCTTTAAGAAAGTTATCAGGATCATGGCACCCACGCTTGTTCTGAGAACTCAGTCCATCATATAACCTTAGAAATTGCCGGTGAACAAAGATGGAATCCAATTTGACAGCTGCGAATACACGGAATATCAACTCGGAGATATCCGAAGATCATCAGGCTTCGCGCCACATTTGAGCCTCGAGAGCTCGGATAATTTTTGAAGAGCGCGTCCTACTTGTGCTTTTACCACCTTAAGACGTATATTACTCAACTTACGTGCCAGAGTTAGAGTGGCTATTTTCGCGATAATGGCTGAAGTTGGGGTCAATGGTCAAGTTACGGAAGAACTCACTATCGATGGAAGAAGAATGATCGATATGTCAAGAGTCATGATCACTAAGATACCGTGACAGTGCGTGCTCCCTCATAATTTCTCTTGTATAATTGACAATGACATTTTATATCGGTGCATTTGTGACAACGAAGACAATTAATACTGTTGCTGTCATCTCACTGTCATCTGTTGTATCATTTCACAGCAGATTGATTGGACAGAAACTTCACGCAGCCCCTGCCCCTGTGGATACGATTCAATGGCAAACCAAATTTATCGAAAATATCCGATTCCCTCTCGTCAAACATTCCTTACTTATCAGCACGTTGTCGATACCGATCATTCAGTGCTGATTGACGTGGGAGTTCAAGTTGTTCGTACGCCACACCTCTGATCGCTGTGTCGGGAAGGACCGAAAGCTAGGTTTGTCATGAGACTCCGATTATGAGACTCGGGAGTCTTTAAGACATGTACAGGTGTTTTCATGGAAGCGCTGCCGTCGAAATCGAGTTTACAAATCAGCTGGATCATCAACATAACTGTCAAATCAAAAGTTCGTTCAAGTATGAGGAGGATCGATGTAGGAATAGTACCCATACAAAATATTGGCAAGACACAAAATGAACAACTGTATTGTTGAGTGTATAAGTAATCACCGCTTTCTTTCATATGCATGATCCAAAAACGGAGGGGAAAATTTGGACACGCTCCAAGATGATGATGTACAAAGTAGATAATGGAGCATATACAGTCGAATATCTCGTCAAGATCTCAATCTTTGGTTCAAGGTTGAATATTACATCGTGACATTGAACAGATTTCCGACGAACCCATTTGCGTGGTCTGAGTACAACAATCATCTCGACTATTGTATGATCTAACTGATCGTTTGAATCGATCCGTTCCAGAGCCCATATGGAGTAATTACGATCTCGACGAAGGGAATCGCAGGCAGCTTAAGTAGGAACGACACTCGGATGTCGGGGAGCCACATTTCAAGCACGGCATCGGCTAACTACCTGCGACAGTTGAATATTCTGGCGGGGGTCGATCTTTGTAATTACCCCCACCCATACCCCTCGAGGTGTCGTTGCTAACTTGAGACACCGACCTTTGCTGCTGCTGAGTCACCAGTGTAATGACCAGCTGGCTGATTTGCTGCATGATCTGCCGCAGCCTGAACTCCATTGGCCCATCTTCAGTGGTAGACGGTCCATCGCTTCTTGGATGGGGATTTTTTTGGGGCATATTTGGTGGTAACGTAGGTGTGGCATCGAATGGCATGGGTTTTAAGGTTAACGGAGCACGACGTCGCCGGCACAAAAATGATAAGACAGCGATGAGCGCGCAGATAAGCAGGAAACCCCCGATTACAGACCCCACAATAGCGCCGACGGGAGGTTTGGTCGCTGCATCGTCAGATCCTGCATCAACATTCCCTTGTGCAGAGTTAGAACTCGTGCTTGCCAAATGTTCGCTGATCTGGCTGGGTGACCCGGGGGTACTGGAGGAGACTGATGCCTGCATCTGGGTCGTGGTCTGCAGTAGTATACTAGAAAGGGCAATCGTCATGCTGGTCGGTGCTGTGGAGGTGTTGGCATCACCGGTGTTTTGGAGCAGAGTGGAGATATGACGCAGAGAGGATGAACTATAAGAGGCATTATAGTGAATTCTTAGGTTGACAAGTATAACTTGGTGGGACCAACGTGGTATTCAAGGGTAAAGAATTGATACGGGTTGACGTGGGGGGGATGCTGACTCCTGATGGTAAGTTGCTGGGGTCTTGGAGGACCAAGTCGAATGACGAGCTTTGGGAAAGCAGTCGTGGGTTTTCTCTGCGAAGAGACTACGATGAGCGACTTCAATTTCACTCCAATCACGAGACACGACTGATCACCCGTATGTTTTCCCCAAAATGCTGCACGGGATGCTGAACGAGAACGGCATGATCAAATGTGATATTCAAAGATACAAGAAAACACGAACACTGCTGTGACGCTGGATTTTGACATGGATGGTACAGTGTAAAATAGCCTGCCGGACACTGTTGTCGCATTGATACTGGAGGTATCCTGTTGACCTTCACATTTTGCAGACATGGCAAATGACGGTGGGTCTCCAGCATCAGGCTTCCAGGTAATCTGTACAGTCGTACCGGTAAAGACAGGTGATGAGGGAGGAAATATCGTCAGAGCTTTACAAAAGTCCACCAAAAGAAGGCTAGGAGAGGTAAATGAGAATATAAATCAGACTCAGAGATCATGCTATGCTCATACTAGAGTATTATCCAAAGTGAGAGCATGAGAGGATGGAAACTTGAGGAAAGGGTAGGTCGCCTTATTCCTTGTTTGATAAGAACTCTTTCACTTGACACATCATGAGAACGACAACTCAGAACATAACTGTATCTCATCTGTGGATAGTGTAATAAGAAGCAAGCACTATCAGATGGAGTTCTAGCATAATAGAAACGAATGAGTCACCTACGACGTTGAGACCGCTCCATCTCCATCCCCATCTCTCAGGTGTAGACACATGTTTCAAATTCCGGGAATACCTTCAGTAGGAATAAGCGCCGGGGCTCTCCGCATAACCTCAATAGGAACAGCCTATTTGCCCTCATGTCTGCGCCACCAGTCAGGGGGGAAGAGAGCGCGATGCCATGTCATAGACCATGGTGCCCTAGCAAGTATACTGATTGTGTTGGGTCAAGGACATAGACAAGGAGACTCCAAGGCATTCGAAGATCTTGTCCCCGATTTGTAAATAAATAACGCTGTCCGTGTATATCGTGATATCAAAGAAAATTTGCTGGTGACAGGCGATGATACTGCAGTATGTAATCATGGGCAAGTTTACTGTTTGACCGCCCAGTTTGGAAAAGGATTATGGGTCTGGAAAAAATAATAATATGACCAGCCCAATCCAAGTAAGATCCTATTGAAACATTCGCATTCGGTCAGGTCCATAAATCGCGACTCTTGAACAAGAAGAGGGTAAAAATTGCCAAACATCACCACCAAGACCTTGGATTCAAAATCCAGGTTTTGATTGCGAGCCTTCCAGCGAGAGTAGTACACATCTCAGGAAAATTATGTAGGACAGACGCAATCGCAAGGGCGTGACTGAATAAAGAGAATAACCCCTTGACAACCCCGGAGAATGGCCTTCGAAGGTCACGGTTTACAAAACGCAATTTCATTGAGACTCCGACTCAGACTCGGACGCTATCAGTGGCACTCTTGCTAGTACATCCAAGTCCCCACCTTCAGGGATAGGAAAAAGATCTCCTTCTGAGCTTATAAGTGCCTTGCCATCCATAGAGCCATCATTTTTGTAGATCTGCTAGTACATCGAAGTCCCCACCTTCAAGGATAGGAAAAATATCTCCTTTTGAGCTTATAAGTGACGTGTCTTGCCAATTTCAATCCACGCATATAAGTCTTCCGATCGTCTCAGGTTACTTATGCTGGCCCCACGACTCACAAACCCTCGCCACTCAGGATCAATGTATTTTTTTCTGGTACTCCACCAGTCCGAACTTAGGCTTCAAACTCATCCACAACTAAAGCTTCAAGAATCTCTGTTTATGCTTTGAACTGGGCGGGTCTCTGCATGTGCACCCTATCGTTCCTGATCTTTATCTATAGCCTAGTACCTCCGACATCACTCAGCGGAACCATAACACATAAGTGCTCGGTCAACCCTGGTCAACCCTGTGAATATACATCCATCCCGAGTAACTCATATACATACACGCTGCGCTGCGGATTTGATTGCGTCACACCCAAAGGTCAGGAGCCTTACTCTCGGATTTTACAGTATAAACTACATTTTAATAAAGTACACAGGACCCTGAGCGCCTAACGTCACGTCAAACTTGAAGTTGTTGTACGTACAATCCACACATATGTCAATGTCCCGGCGCGACTCGCGCGAGGCATCTGGGTATCCATGTATTTGGAAATCGATGATTGATTTTCTTCGCCGTGATCATAGTGATAGCAAAAGTTTTTGATCAGGAAAAAGTACTCCACACCAACACGTGGGAGGGCAGACGAACAATGATTACAGTACCTCGCCCATTAAATCCAGGCAGCCCCACCGGTCCAGAGAGCGACTCGTCAGAGAACGGTCGCTAGCTCTGGGAGCATCAAGCTACACCCGTTGAAAAAAAAAAGGAGATTTCCGAGGTTGGAGCACTGAGAAACACGTCATGTAGAGATAGGGATCTACACTGGCACACCACCTACAGGCACACACGTGAGTACCACCCAGCTGTAGCTCCAACGTTTATGGCAAGTATGGTCCTGACTCCTGACTCTTTGTCGATAGGTGGGTGACTCCTCGGGACTGCACACGGTGGAGATGCTCAGCTCGTCCCGAGAAAGGAAGGTACGCTCCGGGGGAAGGAGTACGTTGTCTTGTGGAGACCTTGGAAACAGTGCTACCTTTCGGAAGCATTACTGTGGCACTTTGCACCTTACCCCTGATAAGGCACTCCTGAAGCCCCCCGTGAAATTTATATTTATTCCCAGTTCTGAAGGTTCTGTCAATCAAAATCGATTTCAAGAACTCAGTTCTGGTGTGCGTATATGATTGGTGATTGGTTGATGTCGTTCCAACTGTCTCCGAGCCAGGTCCAAAAGCATCTCATGGCAGACCTACTAGTGTGATCTATTTTTGTTATCGTTATCTTTGGAAGCTCGATATGAGGTGAGGCTTTGGATGTGGATGTGCCGTGAATTCATTCTCCCTCGACTGTACTTGAGACTGTGGCACTCATTCCCCACTGAGCAGTCAGTCAAGCTCATAAAAGCTCGTATTCATGCACTTGAATGTCTTGTCTCTTGTTGTGAGCTGACTGCAGTGATACATACATACATACATAGCGCCTCCCAGTATCTCGTGCGAGGATCGCTTCAGGTTTACTCGCTTACAGAGTCCGGGCCCGCTGTGAACTCACGACCTACTTACCAAGTACCAAGTTGTCGGTTCAGACTAGTACAAACTTGGAGACTCAAAATCTACAAATCATCATTATCCACTCCCAACACTCCGATTCGGGTCCAAGGAACGACTCCCCTCTCCCCTCCCCGAAAAAGCCCCCGAGCCCATGTCGTACATATCACAAACCTAAACCTAAGTGAAAAAAATTCAACGTGAATCTGAACGTAAACCCGAGTCTATTCTTGTTATCTTCGTGAGGTATAAGTAGTCGCGTTATCAAAAGTACTTCGATTCCCAAAGATATGGACTCGGCACTTTTAATATTCGAGATCGGATTTTCGGTGCCTGTGATGCGCAGGGATTGATTTGCACAGGGACCCCCCCGGCGATCTCGCGGGCTACGCGCAGAGTTTCCTGCAGAATCCGTACTATTTCATGTTTGCGAGTCTTGCAAAGCCCGATGACGATAAAGAGCTGCATTGGCTCAAGGTAGGCCCTGCCTAGATTTTTATATTCCTATTCTAATCCTTCCAAGGACGGCCGCACACGATGCACGACAGGCTCCGTCGTCTCCTCGCTCTACCACCTCAAAGACCCCCACAACGGCAACGAAGGTGCGTGCGTCTCCCCCTCCCCCTTTCCGCACTAACCCCCCGGGCTCCAGACGCGGGCTTCTTCGTCTTCCCCGACCTCTCCGTGCGCACCGAGGGCTCCTACCGGCTCAAGCTCTCCCTCTTCGAAGTCGTCGGCAACCAGGTCCGCCACTGCAAGTCCATCTACTCCGCCCCGTTCTACGTCTACACCGCGAAAAAGTTCCCCGGCATGGAGGAGAGCACACCGCTCTCGTGCTCCCTCGCCGACCAGGGCATCAAGATCCGCATCAGGAAGGATATACGCGTGCGGAAGAGGCCGGGGCAGGAGCCGGTCGCGGGAGCCCTGCCGATGGGCGCGGGCGTGCAGATGGCGGGCGCCCTGCAGCTCCCGCCGTTTGCGGGGGGGAGCGTGGACGAGCGGGAGGGGGACGACGATGATAGGGACCCGGAGGACAGGGAACACGAGCACGAGCACCGCGAGCGCGACCGAACGCGCCGCCGCGACGACGAAGACGACGACGACGACGACGAGTACCCGCCCCCGCCCCCGGCCCCTCCCCCGGCCCCGCCCCCACACCTCGCGTCCCTCCGCGACATCCACATGCGCCCATACCCCCACCGCCGTCCACCCACAAGCCCCGCCTCCCCCTCGCGCGAAAGCACCCCCGCGCGCCGCGCCAAGCGCTCGCGCACCGACGACGGGCCTGGTCCCGGGCCCTCTCCATCCACCCCCGCTTCCGGCCCAGGCCCGAGCACAAACACAATCGGCCCCGGCGTCCCGCTCGTCGGGCCCCCGATCCCCGTCCCGCAGCAGCACCCCTGGCCCCCGCCCACAGCCGACCCCGCACAGGGCCCCGTGATCCCGCCGCCCGGCGCGGGCGCTGGCGCTGTGCACGAGGGCGGGTACGAGGCGGGCGCGGGTGCGGGGAGGAGTGGGAGTGGGGGGTATGGGTATGAGCATCACCAGGGGTACGCGGGGTATCAGGCGCAGGGTGCGCCACCGCCACCGCCACCCCCGCCGCCGCACGCACAACCTCCTCCACCACCGCCGCCTCCACCACCACCGCCGCACGCACACGCGCAATACACACCCGCGCCCGCGCCCCCACCCGCGCCATACCCCCCACCACCAACATCCACACCACCCACATGGCAGTCCCTCCCCGCGCCCGTGTACGACCCCTACGCATACGCCATCCCCCCGCCGCCCCCGCACATGCACGCGATGCACTACGCGCACGCCCCCCCGCCGCCGCCGCATGTTATGGGGTTCCCCCCGCCGCACACGCACGCGCACACGCATGTGAGGTACGAGTACCCACCGCCGCCGCCGCCGCCGCCGCCGCAGGTGTATGGGTATGCTGCGCCGCCGGTGCATCCCGGGCAGCACCAGCATGGCCACCCGGTGCATCCCGGGCAGCCACAGCATGGCCACCCCCAGCAGCATCCCCAGCAGCAGAGCGGGTACTACGACCCCGCCGCGGGCGTCCCCGTCGCGTATGCGCCTCCAGGTGCGGGCGCGGGCGCGGAGGACACCGCGAACGGCAACGCGAACGCGAACGGGGGCGCGAACGGGAGCACGTCCACGCCCCCCGCGCCCGCGCCGCACACACCAACGCACGGCATCGGGTTCCCCGTCTCCTCGTCCCCGCCCGCGCCCGCGCCCGCGCCGGGGGGGTACGCGCCCGTGCAGACGGAGTACCCCAACCCCAGCGCGTACCCCGCCCCGGTGCCCGCCCCGGTGCCGTCCCCGCCGCGACCGGGCGCGTATGCGTCGTATTACCCCCCGCAGCATCAGCATCAGTATGGGATGACGCAGGTGTCGTATCAGCATCACCAGCAGCACCAGCACCAGCAGCAGCCGCAGCAGCAGTATATCCCGCCGCCCCCGCCCCCGCCGTCGATGCCGCCGATGCATCACCAGCACCAGCACGCGCACCAGCACGCGCAGCATCAGCAGCAGCACCAGCACCAGCAGCAGCACCAGCACCAGCATCAGCAACACCCGCAACACCCGCAACACCCGCAGCAGCAACATCCACAGCAGCAACACCCACAGCAGCAGCAGCAGCAGCAGAGGGTGTACACCCCCGCCCCCGCACCCGCCCCCGCGACGTATGGGTACACCCCCGCCCCCGCCCCCGCCCCTGCCCCCGCGCCGGCGTATCCGCAGGAGCCGTGGGGCACCCCGCCCGCCCCCGCTCCGCACGCGTGGGAGGGGTACCACCACGCGCAGGTGCAGGTGCCGCAGCAGCACAACGGGGACCGGATACAGCTTGCGCCGTTGAGGGGCGAGCCTGGGCACGCGTGGGAGCGCGAGCGCGAGCGCGGGGCGTCGGCGTCGGCGTCGGTGTGGGAGCGGGAGAGGGAGAGGGAGAGGGAGAGGGAGAGGGGGGGGGGGAGGGAGAGGGAGAGGGAGAGGGAGAGGGAGAGGGAGTATGGTGTGAGGAGGCGGAGTAGGGAGAGGGAGGAGGAGGGGAGGGAGAGGGGGGAGGGCAGGGGGGAGAGGAGGGCTGGGGGCGGGGCCGGGGGTGTGGAGATGCAGAAGAAGAATGTGTTGAGTATTGGGAGTATTATCTCGGATGAGAGTGTGTAGGGTTGACGTTGTCTGCTGGGTTCGGTTTTCTTCGCCACCTCTGGATTCTGGTTTATACTGTACTTCCTTCCTTCCTTCTTGGTTCGACCCCTTCCCGTCTCTTGGAACGTTTTCTGTCGTTGTTATTGTGTCTCTGTACTGTGCTGTCCTGCGCCTTTCATTCTTTTTGTTCATTGCTACTGACTACTCAAAAATCATCTTTACCTGTGTAAGTGGATGTATATTGTATGTATGTATGTACTATTGTGTCTTGTCTTGTCTTTTGTTTTGTGCGATGGAAAAGCGAGAGTCTGATTCTGGCCAGCTACGGTGCTCTGATTGAAGCTCGGGTATGGTATCACGGGGCATCACGGACAAGTGCTCATACCCATGACCAACAGGCGACAGTACATAGCATCACGGACAAGTGCTCATACCCATGATCAACAGGCGACAGTAGCATCATGGACAAGTGCGCATACCCATGACCAACAGGCGACAGTAGTATCACGGACAACTGCTCATACCCATGACCAACAGGCGACAGTAGCATCACGGACAAGTGCGCATACCCATGACCAACAGGCGACAGTAGTATCACGGACAAGTGCTCATACCCATGACCATATGGAAACTCATGTAAGGATCCGTCTATTCAACTTCAATTGGCTATCCGACGAGTTGAAACCACTAGGGGAATTCAAAGCGCCGAAACTGAACCGGCACCTACGGGCACCAGAGGACAGGATGCACTGACGGCACCCGCACGGCGTCCCGTCCATCCAACAAACTCAAGCTAAGGCGTACACCGCATAACGTTAACCTACTGGGAACCCCGGAAAGGATGGTTACTTACGTAGAATGTCATGAGGTGAGGGTGTGGTCACTGCGTAGAACGAGTCGGTTTCTCCGTGCCCGTGTCCGTGTTTTGATTTTGGCTCAAGCTTTGGCTTAAGCTTTGGAATTCGTCTCGTGCCGGCAGTGGATGGTTCTTCGAATGCGAAACGCGATCGTATCGCCAAGTCACACATGGACGTGTGTAATTTAGGACTTTTCTGAGAGGGAGTAACGAAACCGCGAGACTAGCCGATGCCAGCCCGACAAGTCGCCTATGAGTCGACGTACTTGAAAGCTCACAAACTCCGTCATTGTCAGAAGGTCTGGATCTTTACTACGCTGAGGTTAGCTTTGGGAGGAGGGGGTGGTCGATGCCATGTCACGGTACTATTGGAATGTTGGCACTGAGTAAGTGAGTGGAAACCCTTGGCGAGCTGTATGGAGTTTAATGAGATGTCAAAACATGGGTCGATGGCGTAGTTGGTTATCGCATCTGTCTAACACACAGAAGGTCCTCAGTTCGAACCTGGGTCGACTCATACGATTCTACTCGGTGAATTTTTTGTTTTCTTCAGCTCCAGTCTAAGGTCTTTGCATAAGAACCCCGCGGCTCGGCCCTCTTCGTATGACTGTACGAGTCCACGACCAAGGCTAGGCGCTAGCTTTAGTCGGTTGAGGATACGAGTCGTTTGGGGTACACGCAGATTCTCGCGTCAGATGGAAAATACATCTACGAGTATCTTACTTATGGCGGTTGACAAGCGGTGGATGGAATGAGATGGAATGTTTTCAGCGACAACCACTGACACTGCGATCGATGGGCCCGACCGCTCAGGCTGATGTTTTCTGTAATCCGGCTAACAATACATTCCCTCTTAGCTCAGCGGTAGAGCGCTTCACTAGTACTACGTCCTAGTTGGACATTCCAATGAAGAGGTCAGTCGTTCAAGTCGGCTAGAGGGAAATCGTTTGTTTGACCTGTTCTTTTCCCTGGTGTTGATCTACCCTCCTACCACCTATTATATTCTTTTTACACGGAGAAGCTTTGGAACAACCCTTTACATTTGTATTACTTTCCCCTCAGTTTGATTGTGGATTATAGGGTTACGAGAGCTTACGAGCTATTTACCACTCTAGATACAGCCATTAACACCAGCATGGTATCAATCAGCCCTACCCTTGAGCCTTGAAGAAAAGAAGGTACAACTACAAATAATACATACAACCAACGAGACATATACAACATCCTCGGCATCCAGACCGAGTCCAGGTATACAAACTTCCGTGATATAAGCTGCATCATTCTCGCAATCCTACTATCCGCGTCCGTTCTACTCATGAGGGAAATTCCGATGGATCCCATACACAGGCATCCTCACAGCCGCGCCACTCCAGCCACTCAGCGGAATGATACGCAAGTGTCCGTTTCGGACACGGCTCCAACTCTTTGACCGACCCATCTCCTCCCCGAACCACGCCAAAGTAGCTGTTTCCCACTCGCACTACACGCACCATGGGGAAGCTGTGGCCCACCACCGCCGAAATGTTGCGCAGAGACAACAGATCGGGCAGGGCGATGTATCGCAGTGTTGGCGGGATCCCAAGACGGAATTGCTATAAATTTCAAAAGTGTTGTGTTAGCAAAAGATAAGATACACAACAGAGGGGAAAGGCTATGTACTTCGAGGAATGGGAGAGGGTCTCGTGATGGAGAAGGAACATGGTCCAATGTCAATGTCAACGCCAACACGGTCCTTGGAATCAGCCACGACGCCAAGCTAGCCGAAAGATCCGGCGGATATGTGATCTTCAAATTCCGGAGATTGACCAGCGACGGCAGGACGCCCCACACGGCCGCATCAAACCCGACCGCATGCTGCACGGTCTCGTCATGTGCCGTGAGCGCGAGGGACCGGAGCTGGTGGCGGCCCCTGAGGAACTCCGCGATGGCGGGGAAGAGATCGCGATCCGAGACGCGGCGGTGTACTGCTGTTACCGCGAACGAGAAGTGGCGCAGAAAGGGCAGGACGGGGCCATATGTGCGGTGGGTAGCGCGGAATTGCTGCGACGTAGCACCGTCAAGAGAGCAGGAGAGCGAGAGGGACTCCATCTGCCGCCCGTTGGCGAGGATATCGGCGAAGAGCTGATTGTTGAGCGGGACGTGGCCCGTGAAATGGAAGTGGGTGAGGTTACGGATAGAGACACTGTTGGTGTGGAAGACCCAGTGCGGGTTGTCGATGTAGACGGTGCGCAGAAAGTCGCGGTTCTGCGCGAGGAGAGATTGGAGTTGTTGTGTCGATCCGCCCGATGTGCAGTATGAGAAGTGGGCAAGGTGCTTGAACTCAAACTGGAGATCCGTAGGACCATCTGGTGAACTAGAAATGTGGGTGAGCGTCTATACATAGAGATAGATAACAACGTGAAATATCACATACTGGATCGAAAGACCGCGTAAACGGGGCATACATGTCTGCAGGACACGGAGGACGGGTATGATACCCTCTACGCCCGCGGAAATATGCACGTTACGAAGGTTGATCAAATTCGGGAGTGCATTAGTCAACATGCCTGGAGTGGAGCAAACCTGGGGTCAGACTCGAGCACGGTGGAAGGACTCGGAACAAGCAGACCCACCTATCTGAAAGGTCATTGCCCCGTCCCGATCACGTATGGGAGCGTATATCCGCAGAGTTCGAACAGCACTCGCAAATTGACGGTCCACGATAATACGTGTGAGAATGTCTGCACTCCTTTGAGCGTGTCGTGAATCGTCATCCTTGGCAAATCCAACGTCTCCCGCATGTTGTATCCATATATCGCCTCCTCTGCCTTCCTCAGCATCGATTCCCCCAAAGTGGAGGTCGAGCTTCCGGAAGAGAATTTGGCTAGCAACGTGTGATATGGTGTTAGGTACGAAAAGTAGGGCTTTCAGGTCATGTCGAGGTAGATAAAGCGCGATCTCGCGCCATATTTCGATGGAGAAACGTTCTTTCTTTGCGGGTAGTGGTGATAGAAGCTAGATATCAATCATTAATCACACCGGAAAGTCTTAACGTTAAGATTAACAGACCTTTTCGACCGTCACTGACCGTTGATGCAGCAATGCCTTCGCTTCGGGGTTGTCAGGTTCTGCGACCAGCGCCGCTTGGAGGTCTGAAGACATGACAATGACAGACCGCTACAATCAGCCAGGTGGTGAGTGTTATGGGAACAAAAATTAGCGCACCATCCTGGGCCCCAAAGTGAGAACCGGCCGCAAGTCTAGCCCGACCCCGAAGGATTCGAGCCTTTGCTGTGTTTTCAGGGGAAAGGTTGGATATAAGGAGACATGATTGGACAGCATTTTCAATGATGGTTCTAGAGCGTCTGGTTGCCGATTTTGTGTATACATATGTGTATTGGTCAAGGGTCAGCCAAAAGATTCCTGAATATAAGGATCAGCGCT
Organism: Termitomyces sp. T27; assembly: GCA_017657375.1. Taxonomy (NCBI): domain Eukaryota; kingdom Fungi; phylum Basidiomycota; class Agaricomycetes; order Agaricales; family Lyophyllaceae; genus Termitomyces; species Termitomyces sp. T27. The sequence goes on along the minus strand of JAGGAW010000044.1, from coordinate 14,387 downwards.
TACCCTTCCGGGTGCAGGCTTCGCATTGCATAGAGAAGGAGGTCGGCCTTTTGGTTGTCGGTCAAACATGAGGAGACGTCGCGGATGCTGGCATCGAGGATTTTGGGGTTAAAGACGTCCATGGTTGAAGGGGTACCAAGGAGTCGGGGCAGATGCTGCCAATGAGCGTGTTAGCACACTTATTAAAGTCACTTGAGAATTTTCGATCTGGGTAGAGCCGCGGCGATGACCCGTTTCCTCCCGTCTCTACTGACTGGTGAGGTACTCAGATGCAGAGTGGCGAAGTGTTTTGTGGGAACTCGGCGGGGTTCTGAGTGGGCCTGGATGCAGTCCAGACTCCAGACTGGGGCTTTTATGCGATCTTGCCGCGATATGTTTTTGCCCCTCGGCAACAGATCAATGATGCCGCAATGCCTGACCAGGAGTTTGCCATGTCTCATAGTAAACGAGAAGAATAATGCTGAACATCATCGGAGGAAACAGGAAAGAGCATAGAGAGCCAACTTATGTTAAGCACTTGGTTATCTCACATGTCAGGTACAAAAAATTGAGGCCGCGGCTCAGAACAAAGTATGACAGAGCTGTTCACACGAATTCGAGATAAAAATCCTCTTTGAGACGAACGTATTGAGTATTTCACTCACCACACCAACTTGCGAGAAGCCTTGTCTCTTTTACACCCTGAATAGTGAAATTTGGAATTCGAAATGTTTTCCAAAATTTGCTGATCGATAACCCGTTAACTATGCAACGTTTATGGTGAGACCAAAATTGAAAAAGACCATTCTCTCCCATTATTCCCTGCCCCTTGGTGGTGTACATTGAATAAGTGAGCCAATCAGTGATATTTGAGCAATGTGATTGGTGGCGAGAGATGGATACTCCAAATACGAGCCCATACTACTTATGCCCTACAGTCAACAGGCTAGTCGAGACTCGACAGTCTCACTTTTTTTAATGCCAGTCGTCCCTGCGGTGATTTCCGGCACTCACAACCGGCAATCGTGACAATTGTGACCTGAGGTACATAGAAGTTCGAAACCACATACCACATGCCAGTGAAAGCACATAAGCCAGACTCAGATGAAGAACGCTGAAAGTTGCCTAAAATGCTTCACTAGGCTTTGATAGCCTTCTGGATCAATATTTCGGGCTAGAATCCCATGGAGTGCAATATTTGGCACCAATATTGCAGAATTTCAGGCCTTTCAGGCTCCACAAGTCTACGTAGATCATTACTATTAGGAACATTTGTACTTGGATGTTATCCAAATATCACGATACCTAAAGCACGGGTTCATCAACTTTTAGTAATTGGCAAGGGTTAGGCCTTACAAGAGGATGTGTCTTCATGCATATGACGTAGCAGACTGCCCTGGGCAAGCCCCATCACGAATACCATGGTTCAGGTCAGTATTCCATTCATGACCATGTCTTTTGAGTTTGCAAGCGTCAAGCGTTAATCAAGAAGTACGATTGATTTGACTCGAGAGAATCATGACGTAGCATCGAAGAAACCAAGTCCTACACAAGCATGCTCGAAAACCCTTGGACTACAAAGGGCGTAGTGGTTAGAAACAGGGACCTGTCATTGTCAAACAAACAGGTCACGTCACATCTTATGTAACAGCCCTTTCTTCAAGCCCGCTGTCGACTCGGACATTTGTGTCCGTACACGTCGGCGAGCTCTCTCCTTTGTTTCAACTCTAAAAATTTCATTCTTCCTCTGTAAACCTAATTGACCTCAACTAGCTCGGTACTTCCTCTGTAGAATCATTCCTTCGATCTCCAAGAATCCACAGGCAGCATCTCGTCATGGGTTCAAGTTTCTTCAAGAAGCTCTCGGCGGTGTGTCTAGCACTAGGGTGTGTGGCACCAGGTAGCTCAGGTAAGTGACCCTAGGTGGCCTCTCAAAATGTGTTGACCACCTTCTATCAGTAGCATACTTCGTCATAACCGAGCCCACAGGCGATACACAGTGGACATTGGGCACTCCAAATCCTATATCATGGACAAAGGGCGTTCTAGACGATATCGTTAGTTTTGATGTTGAAATGGCGCGGTTGGGCTCTAACGGACTCACTCTTGTGGCACAAAATGGTAAGCATGCGACCATCATCGCCATTGACACCGTTAGATTAATTACTTTGAAAAATCGACAGTTCCTGCAGCCAACACATCTTTGAATATCCTGCTACAAGACATTCCATTAGGCGATGACTATTTCTTGCTATTCATGAACTCGACGCATGGTGTCATGTATGCTACATCGCCTCGATTCAGCGTCGTTTCCGCGTCTTCTGGAAGCACCCCATCGGCGGCGTCCAACGTTGAAACAGTGACAGTCAGCGGGACGCCCAACCCGACTCGGCAATTTGCCGTGACATTCCCTGCAATAAGTAATAGAGGTTTTGAGAGCTGGGGGGATGCCCACCAGGCCTGGAGCTTGGGGAGTGTGCTAGTGGGTTGTGTGGTAGGTGCTGTCTGGACACTGCGGTAACGCACATTTTTCTCTGGGTCACAATGATTGGATCACTCTGGAACTCTTTCTTGATATCCTGTACTCATGTACTCATCATACTGTTTACGCATCACATACGGGAATCCTTCCTCGCATAATATGGTACTCACCTCTACGCACGGACACGCCATCATCATCTATCATCGGACGTCTTGTTACACCGCCTCTTGGCACACCATAGTATAACTTATTATAGTAGATCTTGTTCTTATATACAAGATTTTCAGGGGACTTAACTGGATGAAGCGAGACCGATAGTAGAAATAGACTGGTTTCGTATATAGCTTCTGATAAGTACCTTAGCATAACGTACTATCAACCCCTTCTATGATTAGTCTGACCTGCCAGGGATAATTATATATTGATCGATTGGATATAAACTCAATCCTGTGCCAGGGACACGAATGCGCCTTCTGTGGACTCTCGACGACCGGTTATGCATATGTTTGTGGCGTCACTGGCACGTGTCTTGTCATGGCGCGTTTTTCTCTTCTCCATGATTTGACCAATGTCCACTCAAATCAGTGCCTAGTCGAGGCCTTTTTGACTCCATTCGAGCTGCCAAATCTGTCTCGTAGAACCTACCAGATATAAAAAAATTTGGTACCAATACTTCGTGCCTGTCAATCCAGTGCTGACTCGAAGTGAACATCTTTGGGTGAGTCTTACCTGCTGACAACCTGCACACGTTTAGACGAAGCTGTGGACACTGCTAGACTCCGAGGCCGAAACTCTGGGGGTGAAATTCATTCCTTCTCTTCGGAGAACTAATTTGAGACTGTCGAGTACTACAATCCTGAGTTCCATTGCTCATCGAAATTTCTCGAGTAGTAGGATAGAACTCCCTCTGCTTCGTCCTTGATTCGAATGGTGGCAGTTGCACGACCTCGATAGATTGAAGATACAGACAAGATCGGGACAAGATTCTGCGAGTATATCGAACGCTAGGCTATCTGGCCGCTAGTTGAGCCGGATGAAACCAGCAAAACCTGTTTCTAGCACGGTCTGGCAGTACCAAATAGTCTGGCTTCCAGTGTCCTTCAGGATGTTCACGCCTCTGCCGCTACTACGCACAATCGATCTATGTGACGTCGCTATATTTGTTCACATGAAAGCTCTTTTTCTCTGCATGATTCGACGTCAGGCTTGACATCGAACTGCCAGAACCCTGGGTTCGGTTGTACGTCCTGACCTTGTCGCAGTCCCTTTGACAAGACGACAACGGTTAATTTCTTTCCCTTGATCCTTCTTCCATCAAACCAAGGGGACGTTGATCATTGGTTTCAGTTACTATCGTCCTAACTGATCAACCAGCAGTCATCCGACTTGACAGTGTGCTGCTCTGTAACCTCGGCCCATTCTTCAGAAGACCGCCATCAATAATGTTGGCATCACTGACTCGGACACTCGGGGTCGAATGTTTGTTCAACTCTAAACGCTAGAAAATCGTGATAACATATAGACCTGGACCGGAGTCCCGGTTTATGTTATAGACGGAGATTTAAGTAATCTTTGAGCGTCACAGATTGGCCTCACGATCGGTCGTACCCAGTTACACGGTGAGACGATGCTGTGATGTGCTATGTATGTGCATCGGCTGTGAAACCGAAGTCATTTCATCTTTCTTAGAGTGGGTCATTGCAACGCTTGTGAAGGCTGCAGCTCATTTCTCGAATAAACCTTCGAGCTCAATCTTGCAACAGCAACAAAGTATGAACAACACCAATTGCTTTTTAATTGACGTTGACATGAACTTGTTACATTTCGTGCGATATACATTTGTATGCTTTAAAGGGTCAATGCTTCCAGAGCATACGGGAAAAATAAAATACAGAAAAGAGTGACTGTGTCCAACAATTGACAACTAATGATACATGAAGTGCTTGAATGCGCGAGTATCTTGTTCTGTAAAAGAATAAGGGTCAACAATCCACGATGCGCGTGCTGGTCGAACTCACAAGGAATGATGGTGAGTTGTAACTCATACATAGCACACAAACTCCGAGTCATTCCACTACTCCTGCCATGGATATGCCTTTGATTGATCCTGGTACAAGGAACATTGGTTCAAACTGTACAACAAGTATGCGCCTCCGCCACATACCTTTGATAGCACGGAGGACGGTGATTGTGGAGAAGTTGTGGTGTAACTGACTGTATGGAGATGTACTCTCAGCTGAGTTCCTTTCGAGCTCTCTAAGTCATGTCTTGAGCTACCGTTGTCGGCACGTTCACGGGCGTTGAGCATGGCAAAGAATGATCCAACGTAGACTGAAAGGAAGAGAAAAGGGATCAGAGAGTGTTCGCCATTCGAGGAAAACCGAGCAAATAAATATAAGTACGTTTTGTCAAAAAGAATTGCAATGCCAAGTAGATGAAAGTGTTCGGCGAGAAGATATACTATAATGAGATGTGAGATGAAGGAATTCTCTACGGGTCAACAGGTTTTCTCACCAAGAACATAGCAGACAAAGAGCAGGCGCTGTGGACCACAGCGTCGATAATCAGCAGTGAAGTCACGGTATTTTGAACATGCAACAAACCTAGTGAATAGCCCAGAACTCAGCGTGTACTGCATCAGACGCGAGATTCGCGAGTTCAGATACCTGCGATCGTTGTCAGCAGGACCTACAACGAGATGTGGAGAACAAAACCTACTGGCTGTGGTGGGACCTGCTTTTGTGAAGGTAGTAGCACATGGTGCCCGCAATCAAGAAATCGGTAGCAGTAGAAGTTGCGAGCGAGGT
>JAGGAW010000043.1:0-27135 GCA_017657375.1 Termitomyces sp. T27 | reverse complement strand
CCCCATGGCTGCATTACTCTCTCGTCGGTGTTTGAGCACGCTAGGTCTACAACAAGGCTCCAGCTTCGCGCTCGCTGGGCCCTCTCGTCTCGCTGTTCGTGGGTATGCAGCTGCAGCTACAGCCACGAAGCAAAAACCTAAATCAGCTACTTCTACCCCTGCTGCAGCAAAACCCGCTCCTAAAACGAAGCCTGTGTCGTCTGCTACCACTCCAAAAAAACCCGCTCCGGTGAAATCAGAAGCAGCACCTGCACCAACGCCAAAAGTTGCGGCCAAAAAGCCAGCCGCTAAACCCACTCAGGCTACGAGCACCGAAACTGTGACGAAGCCTGAGCGCTCCAAGTTTATTCGAGCCAATGGAAGGGTAATGATTAAATCTCCAGAGAAGAATGTCAAGGATATGAGTGAGCAGGAGCAGCTGGCACAACTTGAGCGGGCTATAGCTATGAGCGCCTTCAACCCCACGCGGGATATGTGGGGGCAGTCAGTGGAAACATTTGGTGCGTTGTCTTTTTCTTTTCTTTTTTGTCTTTATATGTTCCCTGTATGACACGTGTCATTCGCGTTCTTTCGCTCTGGTGGAACCCTGACGCGTTCTTTAGAGAGCGTGACTGATGTCGTTCTCTTCTTCTCTTACTTTTGTCGCCGTTTTCGAACTTATGCTCACGCTCACGTTTCGCAAGTAAAGATGTCATACTACCATACTCAACGAGCATCTCTAACCGCTCCAACTATTCCTCATGGCGAGAAATGTTCGAACAGTTCAAGGAGAACCGCCGCAATGCAATGAAGAACTACATGAGGTCATTTCCACTTTGTCATGGTCCAAACGAGAGTTTTACTTAATATTTTTGTTTACAGTATGGCCACGCTCGCATGGGACAACGCCATCCCTGGTATTGACCTATCGAAGCACCGGTGGTGGCACAAATTCATCCTCCAATGGCCATGGCGCCTTGCTACCACAACCTCCGTAAGCGAAGGCTCCTGGCTAACGCACCTGCGCAAATCCGCTCTCGACAGCTACTGCCAACTTAACATCGCTCTTGCAAAGTGAGTCCTTTCCCTCTTTAAGTCTGAGTCTGAGACCCTCCCCCTACCTGTAGAGGCGACGACCACACGCTGAAAGAGCTCACCGCACACACATACATTGATCAAGTCCTCCGTCTCCGCAAAAAGCAGAAACGAGACCAGAAGTACATCTGGCACTTTCACAAAGAAGTCACGCCTGCGCGCGTGCTGAGCATCCGCGCAACCCCAGGCTTCCTCGCGAACGAACCCCCAAAGTTCGGCAACAGAAACCTGGTTCATGCGCTCGTTCGTATCGATACCGAACAGGTGAGTTTGTCTTGTCCGTTTGTTCGTTTGATTATTTGTTTCTCTGTCCATTTTGTCCGGTCTTTATTGTCTACAAACCCCACACTCACGCGTTTCTTAATGACATTTGCTCCATCTATTTCTCCGTCGGTTTCGAACTATCACGTTTCATTCTTGACACCTGCTTCATCCATTCTTCCGTCAATCTCCGACCCCTACGCTTCACTCATGACATTTCCCCCATTCATCCCTATGTCGATCTTCCTTCCTTCATCCTAATCTCGATTCTCATCATCCTTACCTTCGGTGCGGGAACTCGATACTCATCGTCGGCTATAACAGTCTCTCGAGATCTACACCCATCAGGGCATCCCGATGCATACCCCGGCTGCGAAACGCGTCAAGGGTGGTTCCGCTGCCGAACCCGTGCGCGTGACGGAGTATTTCGTGTTTGAGAAAAGGATGTGGTATGACGGGCCGTGGATTATCAGGGAACAACTTTGGGAGGTCCCGGGGAGGAAGGTGGCGATTTGATAGGTATAATGTAGATTCGAGGTGGTAATGTTGACGTTAATGTGGGTTTGGCTTCTTGATCTGGAAATACATACATTATCAAGCATTTACAGGTGAATGCTGGGCTAAGAACGCCGTTCGAACCACTGCCTTCAAGGTTAAATTTTTGGGGTGTCCTTCCCACAAGGATCCTTAGCCTCCTGGCAAAGCATGTTGGAATGATTGACCGTGAGCATTCTCAGTACCGGAATTTCGTGCACTATCCTCCAATCGTGTCACTCCGGTCGCGGATGAGGCCGACGTTTTACATCTCCATGTACAGATATTGCTCGGTGCTCCTGACTGATATCTACTGCCATTAGCTGGGCTAATGTTGAGTTCTTGGTTCATTTGTTCAATTAGCTTAGATCTCGCTCGGCCTCCGGTACAGGCGCAGTTTCATACGAACCAACCAAAAGTCTCATGGGAACGCGCATTAACACACCTCTCCATTCCAACATCCTGCAAGGAGAAGTAAACCCGCACGTATGCACCGCATCCAGCAAGACTGAAAACTCTAAATCACGGGAAATGGTGATGGAGAAGGAACAACCTTTTACATATGGGGTAGCACCAGGGACCCACAGCATCATCCCGCCGGTGTCAACGTACCTTTTCTGAAATGATCGCTACAGCTTTGTGTTTGTGATTTCTCATTGCTCCCGCTACCAACGAGCACCACTCGTGACGCGTGATGCAGAATACAGGCCTAGAATCTTATTCCCTGTCGTAACGTACAACGGATCCCCGGTACTATCAACAAAATGTTTGAGTTACTCAATGTGACGAGTGCCGGGAATTGGGTGTGCATTTGCTTGATGGAATGGTTCCTGGGAAGCAAAGTGAGTTCGTAGCTTGATGAAAGATCTGATTTCCCGACCTACACAGCTAGGCGAGAGGCTCGGAATTGAAATAATCAGAAACCTCTGAGATCTCAGGCAGACCCGCGGCACATCGGTCTCGTAACCTAGGCTTTGTAACGCATATCCGGGTCCGTCGGTTGCTCACCTTGAACCAAATCATTGAAACGCTCCATCGCGGCATTGCCAGTTGAGATTGGGAAGGCATCATATATGCCATTTCCTGCCAGTATCTGCCCCTCGCGACGATACTCGCACACATATCTCTCTAGTGTTCTAATGGCAGTGTGGTCCCACCTTTGACTTTGCATTTTACAAAATATTGATCGCAAATTGATCGCCACACTCTTGGATTCGTCCGGATGGGCTTTAGCTCGGTGAGCGCTGGTGAACGCGGCGATCGCCATGGGCGACTATACTTGCGCCTCACACGATGGGTTAGGCAAGTGCGTACTCAGGCACTAGCACTATATATATCCAGCTTATTGTTTTCCTTCTCGTTTTTTGGTTTACGCCGGTGTGCGGGCCCCGGCCGCGCATCATGCCGCATCAGGTAGCTATAGTTATCAATCCATGACGTAGGCGTTTCCACATCCACAGCCGAGTACTGAGTTGCACTGAGTAAGTATGAGTCGCGTATACATCGAGAAGCAATGCGACACCCCACCCCCCGCATGTCTACAGTCCAAGGGGCGATCCGAGTTCTGGCTAGATCATGAGATGCAGAAGCTGTGTAACGTGGAGACTCGGAAAAGGTTACATATCACCGTGAGCGAGCCAGAACTTGAACCTAGTTCAACCGAGTCATCATAATTGTTGAGTTGTCTACGAAAGGTCGAAGTTTCAAGAGATCTCAAAAGTATACATACGTGACCAATAATTGATCATGGCAGTTTCTCGGATCATTGATCCGTGTACATGTCCGAGTCTCGAAGCTTCTTTGACAAGTTGCGCCGATCCTGATTCCAGCATGCAAGGCACGAAAGAGGTATGGTCTGTACACCAGGAATAATTAATAAGTATGGTACATATCAACAAAATCTAGGGTTTTCATCATCTTGACAGGACGTATACATCTCAAAGATAACAATGAGGGATCCGGATAGATGTCGATGCTAGCGGCTATAGTCGAGGTACTACAACCTCGGACTAGTACGACTTTCACTGGCTTTTTGACAGTACCCACGATCCGAGGCTAGCGAGATATCAAGATTTTTCTGTGATCCTTGCAGATTTCGACATGGGTGCCTCGTCCCGCCTGTCATGTAAAGACAGGTAAGTATGTAGATGTACATGCATGCGCTTGCATAACATATGCACAATCTAACGATAGCTGTATATGTGCCTTGAAGCTTGAGCTTGAAATGTCATGTTGCTGTAGCTTGTCGCGTGGGCACATCCCACATGTACACATACCAGTGGATATCAATGTTAGCAATGTCTAGCCAGTCGACTGTGACACCTCGAAATCCATGATAAAAGCGCACCGCTATATTGAGATCTCACCGAGAAAGATACAACAGATATTTCCATCGGATACGCGGTTATTGTAGGCCGTGCACCACTATTCTCTGGGGATACGTGTCATGATGAGTCAAATCCATTCATACTAATGACAGTCGCCTACGACACAACAAGTTAACATCGTATCGTCGCTATCTATGCCATCTTTGGAGCTCAAAATCATTAAGGAGGCGATCTGATTGCTGAATTGCCACAGATGTATAAACACGACTCGATGAGCAAGCTTCTATTGGCTGTACTGTAACGAAATACTTAAATATATATGCGCGAAGTCAACGCTATCAGGGAGTAATGACAGTATGTATGTAATCAAAATATATCCAAAATCTATAAATAACGAATAAATGTGTCTAATGTCCTGCAGGGAAAAGGAATGTGGGAGTGTAGGCTTCTAAGGATTATGTGGTATATAATAAATAGGAGATGAGATGTAAAAATACAGTGGGCGGTGGAGAACAAAAATACAGTGCGCAGATCCGAGTGAACGATGCAGGGACAATTCCGAATGGGGTGCATTCCATGTAGATTTTCGATGGTGAAAGAACATAACCTCTGAATCGAAGGACGAAAGTCAGCAATTATCCAAGAAACAGGTGGGGGGATCTTACTTGAGGGAGACAGGCTCGCACTTCTTTAAGCACGTCGAGGAAGGAGGTTGACCACGCGAGTCGCTTTAATCTCCCGCCCAGTCTTCCCAAAGTACCTTTCCGATTCGAATGACCAATGTAATGACCCCACTATCCAATCTGCAAGGCCATTCACGTAAACGGCCACGTCTTTGTCGATTTCCGGGCCCCACGAGGGGAGATTAGCCTTATCTTCAACAAAGCGGTCGATGGACTGTCTGCACATGTTCCCGACAAAGTCAATAGCTGACTGTAGATCGAGTCCCTCTTCATTCATCACAACGGGAATCATGTTGTGCGTGTCACCCTTTGACTGTTCCACGTTGTATGAGAAGATGTCCTGTATGTAAAAGTGTGATCCATGCGGTTGCGGCATGCGGCGACGAAATGAATAACATACGTTAGACCATGTAACAAGGTCGTTCGCGGCTTCTCCAAGTGACAGGATGATTGGATGCTCCATGACCTCGTCAGGAATGTTGAGATTGTTCGCGTCTGTGAAAGAGCAAATCAGTCCGAGATGCGGGAGCGAAAAAGGGTCAACATACATTCAATGAGAGCCCAGCATGGTTTGCACCCTGAAGTATCACGACGGAGGGCAATGTACGACTCAAGATCAGGAATCACGCCGCTGGCGCGATCTGTGGCCTGTTGGGTGACGCTTTGGAAGAAAAAGTCAAATGTTTCAATGAAGCGTTGCTGAGCGCCAGGCGACGCAGTGACGATCATCCGTTTATAGTAGCTGTGGAGAGGAGCCAATGTTAGCCTCCGGAGTGATTCAGACTCACTGCAGACAGATCAGAAACACATACTCTCGCGTCATCTTCCCAACCCGTTCTGGGCCGCGGTAAGTGTAAGGGTGGTAAAGAGAGTTCAATACGACATCGGCGGTCGAACGCGTCCCGTGGTTATCCATGTCGTCGGAGAGGTTGTCGAGATGGAAGAGATAGGTGAGAAAATCATTACACACTCTGAGTTGGGGATAGGCGGCGTCAGGGTAGGTCATAGCCGTGAGGAGCCCAGCCTTGAGACCGTGAAAGGCGTCACGCTTTTTCCCATTCAGATTACCTCCCTTGAACAGCCACCGCTTCGTCTCGCGGGTTATTTGCTTTCGATGACGATTGCAACGAAGCTCAAAGTCACAGTGCGAGACGAGATCTGGTAGGATGATCTTGGTGGCGGGGGCGACAGGTGATAGTTGACTGGTAGAGGCTGACATGTTTGTGGTGGCGAGAGCGAAGGTAAAGAACGAAGGACGAAGAAAGCTGAGAGGAAAGCAAGTAGGACACTAGATAATGACAAAAAGGAGGTGAAGGAAACTAGATGTGTCGGGCACCTTTTATAAGATCGCGTCGAGTATTGCAGGCCGATTCTAAATCGGACGGGAGTATCTCCATTCAGGGTAACAAAGTTTCAGGCTTCTCTCCCAGGGCCATTGCGGTGTCTACTTCAAGAGTGAAAGAAGGCACGGATGCGGAGTCATTGTACATAGTGAGATCCAGCATGCCCGTCAGGAAGTGCCGTACTGCCCCATCCGGCTTCATCGTAAGTCTGTCTGATATCTATGCATGGAAATTCAAGTTTGGGAATAATTTCCAAAGTTACTGGGATAAGATACACTTACGAGATCCTGATCACTTTATGAGATTTGTTCGTTATGGAACCCACAACTCTGAGTCCCGTGTACGCCTGTTTGTATACTGACCAGATACAGAAAAACCAGGTGTTGGTAACACCCTATGCAAATGTTTGTCACCCAAAAAGGAATGTTCTCCTTTGACGTCTGGTGTTCGATCTGTGACTTGACTTTCAGGCTAGCGAAAAGTCTCACAGCGCCGCATCTGACAGTGACAAGGACCTGTTAATCTGAACTGGCGTGAACTGGCATCTGAGCATCGTAAGGAGAACGTCTCAGTTCAATCTACGGTACCGAATGAACCATTGACTGGATTTGACGAACAGATGGTGGACAAGGACACAGCAATGGGTCGGAGAGGAGTTGTTGAGGTGTTAATCGGTTAAATGATGCCACGTGAGAACCGTATTCAAAAAAAACAACTTACATACCTATCGGGTGGCGATGCAGCGCCTTTCTCTGAATAAGGTCTCTATGTATACTCTCAGTTACTGACAGGACTGATCTGATGACCCACCCAAAAACTTTGATCACTCATGCGAAACGTATTGAAAAATGTCCACATGTTTTACTACTTACTTGGCCCTCCAAGCTCTCCGAGAGCAGTGGAGTTGTAAGTAAAGGTGACGTCTCTTAAACGCAAGCGCTTCAGCTTAAACCCACGCACCGCGACCGTTTGCCCGATTATAAAGTCAGGGATGCCGCGATGAGAAAGTTAAACATCGCGGCCTACGAATTTGGCTTACCAATGTCCATCTTGAACCCAATCGGTTGACAAAGAACACTCAAAAAACATATAAGATATTAAGAAACATCAGGAAACATTCTGTTCGCGTCTGCCCGGGGTAGCGAACTTTAATTTCCGTTTTAACGACTTCCGCAGCGATCGCGCCCTACCGTCTTTGTTCGGGAAGCCTCTATAGGATGGCGGAAGGTGCAAGGCATTCACATACTACTTTTTGGCTTCTTGCGAAAGACAAAATTCGTCCATAAAATCAGAGATCCATAGGATTTGGAATCTAGTTCAAAATCGAGTGTATCTGGATCTCACAACGTACGATACTGAGCGCAATTTTTAATGCCATGTTGCAAAAGCATACTTTACATGTAAGTAGTGATCGGTGTCATGGATTGACCCCGGATCATACAAGATATCTGAAGAGCCCTGTACAGCCGGTGACATCTTTGCTCACATAGAGCCACATACTTAGATATGTAATGCATATGACAGGGTACAACATTCTTGCAAGAACGTTATCATTGCAAGTAAGTATAGGAGGCTAGTGGGGATGAATTAACGTCGGGCAGAAGCATCGATCTGACAGCACCAGAGGGAGGCAAGAAAACGCGTGGAGTCGAGGACGTGAGCGGATGTATACGAGTCCATATCGTCAAGTCCTTCCGTTGTCAATATTTCCCAAAGGTGCAACGACCTATCAGTCCACAATACGTAGCGTTCTCAATGTTGCAGAAACATTACACCAGACTTGAACCAGCTATTGAGTGGTAAAGAGAGTGACAGAGTGTATCCATTCTACATCATGCCCAGTGCCAAAATCATGCCGGCGACGGCTTGTGGTAAACCAGAGTAAAAGGTCAACTAAATTGGGTACGGGTGTCAAATCAGCCTTGTAATTGAGTCATGCTACGAAACAGGAGAACAACGGAGAGGATGAGAGGCGCGTTAGGAGTATCTTGTATGGTCGTCGGCGGATCCTAGCTCAGCGGAGGTCAGAGGTGCCACTTCTGGCCTCGGGTGTTCATTCTCGATGGACTTGCGGAGTAAATAGATGGCCGACGGCTACACGGATGATACTCCAGTAAAGAAGTTACGGGTATCCATGTTCCCGTATGGTGTCAGAGTCCGAAGGCTTTGCATGTTGGCGAGGACAAGCTTGTAAAGCGCGATTTCTCAGGAACGATGATGTCGGTTTACTAAATGCGGAGAACCGAGGCAGTAAATTTAGTTAGTCTGTAGAGAAGCCCGACATCCGTGTGCCATATCTTTCCCAATAGGCTGTGGTTATCGGTGCACAAGTCTGGTGATATAGCGACATAAGGTAAGTATGGCGTAATGGTAAAATTTCTGTACGTCGAGCGCTGGTACGTGCATCTGTGAGACAAATTTAGTTCACTACCATTTTACAGAAATCGTGGATCAGGGTGGGCACAGAGAACAAAGTTTTCAAGAAAGGAATTGTCAGAGGGCTCGGAGGTGGATGATCGAAGGCCAACGGGGAAGATAAGGTTATCACAGGCAGACATAATGCATCCTGTGACCTCGAACCACTGGAACGATTTTTCGATGAGCGATTTAGCTAACTGGACGATAAGGCCTAAGGACAAAATGGAAGAAAGTTGATAAGTAATACGTACTTACACTGAGTACTTATGGCAATCATCAATCAATCACCTGGCTTGCTGTGAATCTTCCCAAGTGTACGTCTATCGAGAGCTTTCGCGTTGTTGGTTTTGCTGCTGTGCTACCCAGTGAGTTGGTTCTCAGTTCGTTCTGTCCATGGTCCTCTGTTTGTCTCGATTGACCTTGACAAAGATCTAGACGCTTGGATAAACACTTCAACAAGCCACGCGTGTCGAACAAGCGCCCGGCCCGTCCACACCTTATAAATCAGCTGAAGCCACTACTTTACGCCCTTCTACAACTTCTTGTCTCTTTCCGTCTGTCGAACCAGGATGAGCGCCTCTCGACTTGATAGGCTCACTACTCCAGTCCGGTCGTTCGGCGTACAAGATTCAATGGAGAACCCTCGAAATTCAGCACACGATTTACACCCAACACTATTGCGCAGAGTCTTGAGTCGGCTGTCGTTTAGCAGCAAGCATCGACCAAGTATTTCTTCCCACATGAATGAAGATTCAACACAAGATGGACCTGGAACAACTCGATCGTTATCTGAACGAGCGCCAATACCGTCAGTGCGCCAGTCCTCTGCCGAAGTCTATGCAACTCCCTTGCCGATCGTTTCAATGATTGTGCTATCTATTGTGAATTATCCATTGTATTCATGGTGCTGGAATTCCTGATTCCTTTATCGTAGACTATGCTCGGCGAGTTCTTGTGCGCTAACGTATCTACACCCTTCCTGCTTTTTATGGTGAAAGGTGTGTCCCTAAAAGTGGCTGTTCGGAGTACCAGTTGATGATACCGCAGGATTCGACCAAAGCGCCGATGAATCTACTGTTGCATTTTGGACTGGAGTACTTGGTGAATGCAATATCTAACAAAGGTCGGACCTTTGCTCATCCTTTGCAGTGTCAACGTTCTTTCTGACACAATTCGTGACGTCCTTGCTATGGGTAAGTCCTAATTGCTGCTTTGCTACCCTACTCTGACTGGTTTACTCTCATGGGGACCAGGCTACCGTCGCGGAGAAACATGGTCGACGCTCTGTCCTCATAATATCGCTACTGGGAAGCGCCATTACTTGTCTTACCTTTGGAACGGCAACGACCCTAAAACAAGCCATTTGCATTCGTCTTTTGCAAGGCATATTCGCAGGTGCTGTTGGTGTCGCTCGTGGCTGTGTGGCTTTCATCACAGATCCAAGCAACGAGGGGAGAGCGTATGCCATCCTAGGGTGAGCCTCAGAATTTGGATATTAACTACGCACATTCTGAGCCCTTTATACAAAGATTCTGTTGGGGAATGGGTGGTGTTGCCGGAGCGATAGTTGGAGGATCTTGTACGTCGTAGATTCCGAATTTTGTGTTACAGACTCACCTTAGCTCCAGTTGAACGTCCTGCCGATAAATGGCCTGGAATATTTGGAAATTTCCAATTCTTCATAACATATCCTTATCTTTTGCCTTGTGCTCTGGCTGCGCTGGTTACGTTTACCGGTAAGCTCTTACAGTTCTAAACAGCCTTTCATACCCAATGCAGATCAGGTTCGGTCCTTTCGTGCTTCCTCGGTCGCGACGGCGGGCCTCGAGAAGGAGCGGTTCGTCTGGGTCCCGAAAAGATCGACGCACATCCTCCGATACCCGAGGAGGAGTCTGTTCCACCGAGTCCTGTCCTCGAGCAACCAAGCTTTGTTGGCACGCTTAAGAAACAAGTCTCGCAGAAGCTTTCTGGATACTTCGCACAACGCGTACAGGATGCTCATCGGACATCTCTGGGCTCGCCTAGTCCAGCCTCTGTGGTCCCACTCTCGACTTCTGGAACACGTTTGGAAAGGACGAGAACTTTTTCCCGCACGAGCCGCGTCAATGGGTCTGCTTACGGCTACAGCGGCAGCTATCGCAATAGTTTGGGAAGTAATGCTACCTTTGGTGCTAGGAAGAGTAGCATGGCAAGCACTCTTCGACGGCGGCGCGGCAGCAATATGGACAGTATTCGGGACGCGTCCGAGACCTCTGATTTGAATTTTGCACAAAGGCTGTTAATGGCAAACGAGAATGCTGTCACAAATATAGCCGATTTGTGGGTTGCCGCGGCCATGAATGTTGACAATGAGGACCCTTTTATGAGCGACTCGGAGGGTGAAGAAGATTCCGAGCAGGTCTTGGAAGAAGACAACGAAGCAGATGACATCGCAGCCAGAGGCGAGTTGGGTACCAGGAGTAGCACCCCAACTCCTAACGCCGCAAGTCCACATCGTGGCTCCCACAGACCATCAAATGCGACATCTGTCAGGCCACGGGACTCTTTCAGCACCCTTCGCCGAGCATCTCGTCCATCCAATTCCTTCTCTCAGTATGGTACACTCACGTCACGTCGCTTTTCAACCGCTACACCTAGCATCTTTGCTCACTCCGGTGTAAAGACGCCATCTGCTGTTCTAGAGGCCCAGCAACTGTTAGCCAGGAGTGATGCTGAGGTACCGGCCTCTGGCAATATCCTTGACTCTATATCAGAATCTCGACGCACGGCTGCCGAAGATGGGGATGTCGAGTCCCTCATCGAGAAGCAGCCGTCTTTGACTTCTCAGCTGCCGATCATGATCATTATCCAGTACGGGATGTTGGCGCTACACACCACCACCCACGATCAAGTCTTCATGTCGTACCTCGTTTCGTGAGTTTGAGTATGCGGCCATTCTAGGTAAAGTCTTGATTGTTTGATCGTCAGGGCCTACGAATCAGGAGGCCTTAATCTCAATGCCGGGAATTTTGCGCAATTGAGTGAGTCATCGGTTCCATCATCATCGTTCAACGTTCAACATTTACCCGTCTGACACGGGTTCCAAGTCGCCTTGATGTGTCTTGCTCAACTTGCGTATCAGTTCTATCTTTACCCGTCAGTCTTGCTTCAATCTATGGTGAACAATTGACCAACTCATATATTTACAGTAATATTGGGTATGTGTCTGTTCATTCGAGATCTGATGTCCGTTTGACAGTAGTTTTCCAGCCCTCCAAGAGGCCGATTCTCGCACCTAGCTATGTATCGAATCGGTTCTACCTTGTTCATTCCGGCCTATCTAAGTGTTATCCTCTATCGCGCATTCGCCAGCGCAGAGGATGATGGCAACTTCCTTGTCATGACAGGTTGATATTTCCCTTGAGCTGCGTATGTCTACTCCTATTGACATGTATCAATCTCCAGCGCTGGCTCTCAGCACGTTGGTCCTTTCTCATTCCTTCTGGTGATATTGCTCGGCTGATTGCGTCTCATACACATCAGAGCTGTACGATATTGCGGTATAACTTTCGGGTATACCGCGATATCTATTCTCCTCAATTACAGTAAGTCCCCAAATACCTCAAGTGCGCCCCAGTCGCTGATATCGAGATCCAGTGACACCACCCAGTGCCGTCGGATACGCAAACGGCATTGCACAGAGCATCGCCAGTCTTGCCCGTTGTTTTGGACCTGTCATTGGTGGATATGTAAGTTTATACAAATTCAACTATGTCCCGAATATTAATCTGGCGGATAGTTATGGTCGTCGAGCATACGAGACAATCCTTCAGGTTATCCCTTTGGGTTCGTCGTGTGTGCAGCATTCGTCGGACTATCTGTGCTTCAGAGCTACCTCATTCGCTAGTGTTTCTCATACCTAGTACCCTTGATTTATGTCCCTTGTTTTTGTCAAATATACCTTATCCACAGGAGTCGATGGATGATACATCATCTTTCTCTTCAATTGTTCATTTTGCATTGTGAATGTGTAATGTCACAAGGGGAGTTGAAGAGGACAAACGTCATCGCCGGCCTTCAATTTATTTGCCGCTGAATTTTAGATTGTGCGAGTCCGAGTCTTCTCTTGTTCGTTCTTGCAAGTTGCATCGCGTTTCGTCAGTTGATGGACCACTCGATGGCTACCGCTATCATGTCGAAAAAACGCGCAGCGAAGCGTAAAATGAAAGAGAGGTCTTCTTCTACGACAAGGAAGAAGATCAAAACGCAGCACCGCACCCTTGATGAATTACCATGGAAAAAAGTTGCACACCCCAAGGAGGCAGGCATCGACGGAGACGATGGTATCCTAGAGCTCGAGGAGATCGAAGGCGTAGACGTAATTTATGAGGAGACTGAGGGTGGAAGAGTGGTCAAATTTGCGGTGTGTTCTGGTTTAAATCGCGTTCTGTGTCCCGGTTGTTAACCTCATCCAGGTGCTTGAAGGTCAAGAGGGCCCAGAGAAGTCTAGTGAACTATTAGCAGAAATGAACAGCTGTGCCGACGACGAGGCACAACAGACACGTCCTGAACCCGTCGAGGAGCCATCAATTGAGGACATCGCGGAAACTTTTGACTGTAGGTGGTGGTATTTTCTTCCTAACAGTCATCTGTAACGTGTTTTGTGATCACAGCAGCAGAACTGTTGCCGGACTGGCACAGGTTTTCATTGCATCCACGACTTCTGAAATCTCTCTACTCAAAAGATTTCAAATCGCCCACACCCATACAAGCCGCATCTTTACCGGTCGCTCTTGCCGACAGAGATGTAGTTGGTATTGCACAGACCGTGTGTCCGTTCCCTTTACCTTTCAAAGGTGTTCTAACTTTTCTAATACACAGGGCTCCGGTAAAACTCTCGCATATGGGCTGCCCATCCTTCATTATTTGCTATCACAACCGCGACCGAAGCCTGGTACAAAACGACGACTCCGGGCTCTCATTTTAGCTCCGACACGCGAGTTAGCACTACAGGTGTCTTCGCATCTCAACGATAGTCTCAATTCCATTAAAACGGAACCAATTCTATCCGAAGAGCCAGGTGTTCAGAGGGTAAAGCCGATGAAGAAGACCAAAGGAAAGGCCAAGGAGGAACCACAAGCGCCTGCGCCCAAGAAGTTTGTCCCGCATGTCAGTGTTGCTGCCATTGTTGGTGGAATGTCTGCTCAGAAGCAACGCCGGATACTTGACCGAGGTGTGGATGTCCTGGTTGCGACACCTGGTCGACTTTGGGATATCATGGAAGATGTACGTCAAAGCACCTCATGCTTGTCGCAGTTCTTGACCTTTGACCTAGCATGATGTTCTGTCAATGGAAATCAAAACCTTGCGTTTCTTAGTGCTTGATGAGGCGGATCGAATGATCGAGGCTGGACATTTCGTTGAGCTGGAGAATATCCTTCGCTTGACACTCCGTGAAAACAAGTTTGTCAATCCTAACCATTTTATTCCAAAGACCCTTGTCTAACAAAACCCGCAGAGACGATCAGATCGAGAATCCAGTCGATGGACAACTCGAAGGGGAGGGTGATGGAGATGACTCACAGGAACCAGTCAAAGATGATCTTCAGACGTTCATCTTCTCAGCTACGCTGAGCAAGGATCTTCAAACAAATGTCAAGAGGCAATCTCGCCCGAAGAGCGCGGGAAAGTACAAAAAACGCGATAATAAGCCTGCATCGACATTGGGTGAGTAATTCACATCAATCCTCTTCGTGATTCGAATCTTAAAGACGCCATATCTGCAGATGATCTCCTACTGCGGCTAGATTTTCGAGATCCAGATCCTCAGGTCATCGACCTAAGTCCGGCCGGTGGCGTTGTGTCCACACTTCAGGAGAGCAAGATTGAATGTCTTTCTGCCGACAAGGTTAGATGTCATTCAGTCATGAGAACTTAGTCTAATCGGCTTTGTGTTCCAGGACGTCTATTTGTATTACTTCCTCCTTCGACACCCTGGAAAATCCTTGGTTTTCCTCTCTTCTATTGACGGGATACGACGACTCCTGCCGTTGACAGAACTACTCAATATCAAAGCTTTTCCTTTGCATTCCCAGCTAGAACAGCGTCAGAGGCTCAAGAACCTTGACCGGTAAGTCTGTCGATACCCCCAGCTTCTCTTATGTTCCATGCCTATCGATTCTAGATTCACCAATATCCCGAATTCTGTTTTACTTGCGACCGATATCGCCGCTCGTGGTCTCGATATTCCTGCCGTCGACCATGTAATTCATTACCAAATACCGCGATCGGCAGATGCATACGTACACCGAAATGGTCGGACGGCGCGTGCTATGAGAAAGGGTTTCAGCTTGCTGATGTGTGCCCCCGATGAGAAGCGAGTCGTCAGAGCCTTGCTAGGAAACTTGGGGCGTCGTGAGTCTTTCGGTCTCTTTCCCCGTAGTCTTGCCTGACACATGTTCTACAATCCAGAGGAGGATGAAATCCAGGACATTCCAGTGGAACTTAGCATGCTGGACCAACTTAAGTATCGCGTTCAACTTGCCCGGAAGATTGAGACGAGCCATCATAAACTAAAAAAAGTGAATCATGACAGAAATTGGATGAAGGAGACGGCGGCAGCTATGGAGATTGAACTAGACTCAGACTACTTCAGGTACAGGTCTCTTCTCGCGCTGTTCAGAAGTATATCCGACACCTTTCTCAAAGTGATCATGACGAAGAAAAACCATGGAATCAAAAGCGGAAAGCGAAGGATGCCAAGAATGCCGCTCTCAAAGCTGAACTTAAGCATCTTCTCTCTCAACCGCTCATCGCACGCGGGATATCTACGAAGTATATCACTTCTGGAAGTCGACCAATTGTTGATGATCTCATTGCCGGAGGAAGTGAGTTATGAGCTCAAGATTTCTTCCTTTTCACTTGACCCATTAGTACTGTCAGATCACGCAACGATGCTGGGCCTCAAAAAGGAAGATGCAAGGAGCAGTTTGGCTGCCTGCAAAAAGAAGAAAAAGCGACCTGTGAAGCCAGAGGAAGGATGGGATGGAATCGACGTCGAAGACTGAAATTTGTATTCGTGTCGTTCTCGAGGACTTTAAAGGGACGAGCAAAAATTGGACAGTGTCGTCGTAATCGCTTTGCAAGTAGGGACGCTATTTCGGATAGGCCGCATCTCATGTCAAGGACCAAAGGGGGATTAAGCCTGAGTCGTAAAATAAAATGATTATATTGCTGAAAATATCTATTCCGCCTCTTCTGCAGCAGCCTTTTTCTGTTTCGAGAGCTCCTTCATTCGACGGACGTAGCTGGAGGTGAGAGTTAGGAGCTCCGAGCACACCCGACAATAAGGCAGATTTATGCACGTACTCGTCATACTGACACCTGTGAAACAGAAATGATTACTTGTGACACTTTTGAAAGTACCCAAAACCATGTACTCACTTCTCATATGTATGGCGCTCGTGGTCACACTCCCATGGCATGTAGAAGTTTTGCTTGCGGCATACATTAAGTGGCAAGAGAAGGCTATGTTTCAAAAAAATTGGATAGTGTCGTCGTAAGAAAGGGGTTTGAAAAAAGTAGTTCGACATCAACCATGGTCGTTCGAATGAACAAGAACGCACGCAGAACAAGAATCTCTCCACCCCAAGGGTACCCGGTGTGCCTTCAGGTTCGCCTGCGATGCTGTAGTCGACAGAGTCATGCTGTAGTGGGTAGACCTCGAAAGAAAGGAACGCTAAACCAAGTGAATAAGGTAGCGTAGGAAGATGGCGGTAAGCGTGCGCTCAACACCGTAAACAGTGAGCAGGCTATTTGGCAAGACGAATAGGAACAAATAACCTCGATCTGTCCATGTCAAAGTTCGCGTCTTAACGGCTCTCTCATTTCATTTCATTCACGAATTCCTGACATTCACGAGCATCTCCTTCCTGATCTTTCATTTAAGACAAATTGGCTACCTCGAAAACTTAAAAGCGACTGGGACGGTGTGGTTCGACTTGAATCCCCTTTTTTCCAGCGTTGTCGGTTGTGCCTGCAAAACAAAATGAAGGCGAACTATAAAGTGAGCTTCTGAAGAAGAGGGAACTTAAAGACGCTCAATCTCTTCATAGTTCTCTAATATTTGCGGAACAGTTTATCGACAAGGGAACATTCTCTTTACATCCGATGGGAACTCGCTTTTGAGCCCGGTTGGGAATCGCATTTCTGTCTTTGACCTTGTAAAGTAAGCCGCCACTCTCGTGCTCGTGGAATGAATCTTAAGCATTTGACAGTAACAAATCATTCACATTTGCGTTCGAGAACAGGAAAAACATTGCTGCGATAGCTCTAAGTCCAGATTCCAACGTTCTGATAAGTGTGGATCAAGGTATGTGTCTGCAAAGTGAATTTCACCTCTTGACTCAACGACTGCAGATGGACGTGCTCTATTGGTCAATTTCAGACGTGGAGTGGTCCTCCATCATTTCAACTTCAAAAAGCCCGTGAAAGACATCAAGTTCTCGCCTGACGGCAAGTCAGTGAACCTTTACGCATATATTCCGCATAATCCTGACTTCAATCATCGTAAGGTACATAGCTGTGACACACGATTCACATGTACAAGTTTGGAAGACACCCAATCACTTGGTCCGCGAGTTCGCGCCTTTTACCTTGCACCGAACTTACACTGGCCATCATGACGAGGTACTGAGTATCCAATGGTCACCGGACTCAAAGTGCGTCAGCTATGATTCTTCTTCAACGCTCATCTACATCTTTTGGATCAGATGTTTTCTCACCACTTCGCGCGATATGACTGCTCGACTGTTTACTCTGGATCCTCTTGAGGGCTTTAGACCAAAGACATTTTCCGGACACAAAGATGCGGTTCTCGCAGCGTACTTCTCGGCGGATGGAACCAGTGTATGCTCAGCGTTTTCATGCTGACTTTTTTTTTGGCGCTGAATTTCCTCAGATCTACACTATCAGTCGAGATGGAGCAGTGTTCACATGGAAAGAAAAAGAGTCCGAGATGGACTCAGATAATGACGAGTTCATACCGTCTACTTCAAGCGAAAATAGCCTCGGCAACCGTATTGCCAACACCCGATGGGGTATCCACAAACGAAGTTATCTGAACCAACCCAACACGAAAGTCATCTGTACGACATTCCACCCGGCCTCCAATCTCCTCGTTGTCGGCCTCTCTACAGGAATTTTTGGTCTTTGGGAGATGCCTGCATTCTCTAATATTCATACTCTGAGCATATCTCAGGAGAAAATTTCTTCAGTCGCCATCAACTCTTCCGGAGAATGGCTCGCCTTCGGTGCCAAGAAGCTGGGCCAGCTTCTTGTCTGGGAATGGCAGTCAGAATCCTACGTGCTGAAGCAACAGGGCCATTACTATGACATGAACACCCTCTCCTACGCCCCCGATGGCCAGACAATAGCCACAGGAGGCGATGACGGCAAAGTCAAAGTCTGGTCGACACACTCTGGCTTCTGTTTTGTCACCTTCTCAGAACACAGTGCCCCCATCTCTGCCGTATCCTTTGCAAAACATGGAAGCGTTCTTTTCTCCGCCTCCCTAGATGGAACGGTCCGTGCCTACGACCTGATACGGTATCGCAATTTCCGGACCTTCACCTCCCCGTCCCCTGTGCAATTCTCCTGTCTGGCAGTCGACCCATCGGGTGAAGTGGTCGCTGCTGGTTCAACAGATTCTTTTGAAGTCTTCTTATGGTCGGTACAGACTGGGAAGCTTCTCGATGTCCTTGCGGGCCATGAAGGACCCGTATGCTCGCTCGCTTTTTCTCCGTCAGGCACGAACCAGCTAGCTAGTGGTTCATGGGATAAGACAGTACGCATATGGAGTGTCTTTGGTCGATCCCGTGCCGTGGAGCCACTCAGCCTCACATCAGATGTCCTTGCTCTCGCTTTCCGGCCAGACGGAAATGAACTCGCCGTTTCTACTCTCGATGGCCAAATCACATTCTTCAATATCCAGGAGAGCAAGCAAACAAATGTCATCGATGGGCGAAAAGATATATCTGGTGGACGCAAGGCCGATGACCGCGTATCTGCTGCTAACAGCTCATCAGGAAAGGCTTTCAACAGTCTCGCTTATACTGCCGATGGTGGCTGCCTCATTGCCGGCGGAAACAGCAAATATGTAGCTCTATATGACGTGCGAGAAGGAGAGGGTGTGATGGTCAAGAAGTTTCAGATATCGGAAAATCTCTCACTTGATGGGACGGAAGAATTCCTGGACAGCAGAAAAGTTAATGACGCCGGCATTAACACCGATCTTATTGACATGCGTGGGGATGAAAGCGATCTTGAGGATAGGATGGATATGAGTCTGCCAGGTGCGAGTCGGAGTGCTGGTGACATGTCAATACGGCGGTACAGACAAGAAGCACGCACAAAATGCGTCCAGTTTTCGCCGACCGGTCGTGCATGGGCTGCCGCGTCGACGGAAGGCCTGTTGATCTACTCCTTGGATGACTCAGTTACCTTCGACCCATTCGATCTTTCGGTCGACCTCACGCCACAGTCCATTCTGGAGGTCCTGGCGATGCGAGAGTATCTCAAGGCACTAGTTATGGCCTTCCGCCTCAACGAGAAACCCTTAATTCAGCTGGTCTACGAGGCCATTCCAAGTGAAGATATAAGGCTGGTCATCCGACAGCTCCCTTTCATCTACGTTCCCCTACTCCTGCGGTTTGTTGCAGAACATCTGGAAAGTACACCACACCTCGAGTTCGACTTGGTCTGGGTCAATACTTTGCTTATGTCGCACGGAAGAGTTTTGAAGGATAAATCAGGAGAGTATGCGAGTGTTTTCAGAGTGGTCCAAAAAGCTCTTTCAGACTTTGAGCAGTCAATCTCAACGTTGTAAGTGACCTTCTTTCCTCCTTTGCGACATGCTTGTGATGATTTCTGATGTTCAGATGTGATGACAACTCATCGGCTCTGGCATATTATCTCGACCAGTCGAAGAGAGCCTGCAATACCGACGTCGAAATGCTCACGGTCTAAATATCCCCCTTGTGGTGTACTATGGGTTATTGTTTCTCTATCCAAACTAAAACAGCAAGTCCAATGTACCAACCAAAATGTCGCGAGTCTTACTGTCGCCTACATACGTAAAGAGAGTCAACGACCAAAAGGTATCTTGTTGTGAGCTTAGTCTACAATGCTGCGGGCGAATTTTGAATACATTCACCAGAAATATCTTACCATTTGTTCCTATGGTTTCCGTGCCCGAGAAAGCCCATTTCAACCATGGTCTATTTCAACTATGACACGCCACCTGACTAGGCCTGACTCTCAACATTGTGCCGATGATTCGATGACGGTGTTCACAACCTTTCTGATTTTAACACTAATGCCGATGTGGATAGAATGGGCTCGTCCTGAATTCCAGTCTGATATGCACCTCCCCTCATTCCACACCGAGTGGGCCACTGACTCTCGTCTTATCTTTTTGAATACTTTAAACGCTTCAACTCCCAGCCAAAGGTGTCTTACGATCCCATACATATCTTGGTCAAGATTACTTCGATGCAGTTTTCTCGGTGAAAAGTCTGGGCCAGTGCAAATCTTTGAACCCAGGCCATTGGTATATTCAATCCTTGTGTGAAATCGGCATTGGTGCGACTCGAATAGGCTGTGACGCCATATCATATTGTATGCCATTGAACGTGCAAAACGTTCGCTACGCAGACAACGTCATCGAGTCATGGCCAGACATATCGGACCTTAGGCGGTGGATAGGAGTCACATTTGTAATCTCGACCTATTATAAAGGACCTAAAACTCCTGTTCATCGAAATTTACTCCCGAAATGCCAGCCACCAGAGTTCCCCTCGATGTCTTTTGGTACATTCTTTCCTTCGTCCCCGAGCCGACTACCATATACACTATCCTGCGCACGTTGCCCGCCTCAGATCCTTACTTTGGTCTTGCGCTGCATAGACTTTTCAACCTCCCTATCGTACTATCACTCTTTTCTTCAGCCGATTCAAGCCGAATTCTCGACTTGATCCTCAAGGAGCATGACCCTATCGCAATCCAGCCCACTCGCATTCAGCACTTGATAATTCTGTCTAAACCCTCGGGTAGGGCCCAAGGCTCTTACAACCAAGCACCGTCTACCGATGTTGATACGCTGACGAAGAGACTGTTCTATCAGCGGGTTACTGAAGTCATAAGTAAGGCAGTTAACCTACAACGTGTTGATTGGTACGGGGATTACATCCCGGCTCGGAAGGCTATTGATGCTCTACGACGTCTTACCCATCTGAAATTTCTCTCCATGGACACTGCCCGGCATGTCGTGACACTAAGTAGCCGTGCATTTCTGCCAGTCAACCATTACAGTACCCCTGTGATACAAAAGTGGAGGTGAGTTTTCGCTGCTCCTCTATCCATTTCTCAGGCTTACACCCAACATAGATTTAACAATTTTCTCTCCCTCCTCAACCCCAATGTCACCCACCTCAACCTTGGGAGAATTTCATCCGAAACCTTGAATACATTCGCGGCTCAGTGTCAGAGATTTTCGAGTCATCTGCTTGAGTCTATTTCTCTTGATCTCTCGGACTTTAATCGCAACTACAAAAATCTCGGTTTTCAGTCTCTCAAGCGAGTCTCTTTACGAAACATCGACGTAACGTCTTTAGTCTCGGAGAATTCCGACGGACCTCTTAACCTCGTCAATTGGCGGCTCCTAACATCTCTCAGCCTATCGTTATTGTTTACTGACGGTTGGCACCTTCAGTGTTCATCTGTTCTTTAGTATCCTAACCCCCCGTTTCAAGACCTAGTTCTGCCTGCGTCCACGCATCAACATTTCCACGGCCGGGACTGGGCTCGTCTTTTTACGTCTCTACCACTAGGCCAGGGCTTCCGTTTTCTTGAGCACTTGGAAATTCAGAGTCTTCTCAACAAGACTATACTTGGTTTCAGACAGCGATACGTACCGCTCCCAACATGGGACCATGAGAACTACGTCGCGAATGTCTTCTTTGAGGACTTCGTTCCTCATTTTCTGAGGTCCATTAAACATGGTTACCTTCAGAATTTTGTCAGCCTTTGGGTTGATCAAAATATCCTCTCATTTCCTTCGGAAGACATAATCTCCCGCCACTGGTACACTGTAACTGAGCTGTGGACATCTGATGAGAATGAACAGCTCAATCGGAAGAAGGCGGAGTGGGTATCTATCCTTGAGGCCGTGTTTAGCCGATTGGAAAGCCTCAGAGTCGGATTCGGTGCTATGACCGCCACCGAGGTTGGCATCATCTTGAAATGCTGCTCGCCCGACAAGATCGCCCAATTTGGTTTCCAATACAACTGGAAGGAATTGTCAAATCCTGATTTAGAGGTATGCCTCCCTTACTCTTGACAGAGATTCATCTCATGTAAAATTCAGGCCCTGCCCGACGTCTTACTCAATCAGTTTCTCTCATGTCCCAATCTGAAGGATATTCACTTCCTGACACCTCGACCCGGAACACAGGAATTCTACAAAAGTGAGCAAGTACGTACCACCAACGATGTCAGCGCCCTTTTTGCTTTCAACTCTCAACTCTGTCATGTCGGCGTTGGTCATGGCGTGGTTTGGGAGCGCAGAATCCT
The DNA here is from genome assembly GCA_017657375.1 of Termitomyces sp. T27. Taxonomy (NCBI): domain Eukaryota; kingdom Fungi; phylum Basidiomycota; class Agaricomycetes; order Agaricales; family Lyophyllaceae; genus Termitomyces; species Termitomyces sp. T27. Next base: position 4,887 of record JAGGAW010000043.1, on the reverse strand, counting down.
TCCTTCAAATCCGAGGTTTGAAATTGTTCGACTCAACGGAAATTATGAAGAAGATGCTATTCATCTTCCTTGTACCTCAAAGTCGGTGCTGCCAAAGTTTTTCTGCGCCGCACCATTAATTCCTCCTATCCACATGAGAAAGCAAGATCATCTTCTCACCAGAAGGCAGGTGTGGGAGCAGCGGTCAGGCGATGCACTTGCGCGTGAAGTGCAGGAATTGAAGGAACTTTCTCACCGTTTGTGGCTAAATGGCCTTTGATATCAGAAGCCCTTCGGTGACATTTGAACGACCATAGCCTTCGAATCCCTCCTTCGTTTTGTTTTGTTCTCTTTGATGCATGCCCTCCTCATCCTTTCATCCTTTATACTCGCATACGGTTTCGTTTGTCCCCATCCTTGCCTGATTCACACTTTACGGCAGTCACGGACATCTACATTTTACGCTCGTTACTTCCCCCCTCCATTTAACCGCCAGTCAGTGGATATATACATTATGTCTAAATTATATTCGTTCAGACCCTTTTGTTACCAGTCTGAGTCATCCATTCCAAACTTTAAGGACACAAGAGTCAGCGGGCCGACAATTGCGAAATATCGATGTCTCAGATCAACTTGAAAAGGATTGAAGTAGGCCCCTGATGCCAGCCGTCGATGAGTATGCTAAAGGTGACAGAATTCGAAACAGATGCAATGTAAATACCGGAAAAGTAGTAGATATTCTGGCAACGCTTGGGCAAAACTACGGTGTACCTACGAGCCCAAGCTTGGCCGCAATTTGATTGGTCCATCAAAACCAAGTTCAGAGCCTGGATTGAAGTGTCTTACATAGCGCATCCTCAGGCTCACAAGCATTTGCTACCATGCTCATTCCTGACACCAGCTGCGGATGTACTTATTCTTCTGCATACTGTTTTAATGGTACATTTTACGATTCATGAATGCGCCATTTCTCGTCCACATTAAACACTGACTAGTAAGTCCAGACTACTTACTCCGTTCTTGGTGCACTTGCGGCCTCAGGTGCTTTTGAAGTGCTTCCTTCAAGTTTGCTGTCACGCTGCACCGACCTGTCGAGTTTCCTATCCTTTCAGCCCAACCTATCAAATTCTTAACGTGCTTTTGGCTTCCCACACTCTCCAAGCTGGCTTAGTTCAATCCGAACTTCCCATATTATTATCACTAAGTTGGAAAATGAGTCTGCCTAGCGTGCACTCCTGGGGAACGGTTTCAATCTCCAACGCGTGCCAGTGGTGGTATGGGAACCGAGTGCTCCGATTTCCATGCCCTGTGACGTCTTGATCAACTTAAAGCTTTTGAACTTCAAAGTGACCTGTTCTAGGGGAACAGATACCAATATCGTTTCGGGTTCGTAGGTGCTACATCTTTACATACAGAAGCAAATGAAGTAGGTTCCAAGTGGGTCCTAATATTATGTACTGCTCCTGTTTAACGTCTTATGCAGCCGCGAAGTCTTTTTCTAACATTGGTCCCAACCTCATTCATCTTGTCTGACAACTCACTTTGATGGCATTCGTTGACAGTCAAAGGTTCCTGTGTCATCCTTTGCAATAGCTTTTTCTTGGTCTATTTTTGTCACGAGAATTTATCAAGAGATTTCAAAAACGGCTCAAACCCGCTACTATGACCATGTTCGCTTACACAACATCGACAATCGACAGCTGATCTATCCACGAAGTTACCGTCAGGCTTTGATAACTCATAACACGGGAGCCTCCAAGTCTCTCGGCTTGCAATTTTGGTACAACTATTGTACTGTATATCAATCTCCCGACGGTGTTCTTCTCAAGATTTTCTCTTCAAATGCCGTTCTACCGTCTCGATGCTATGACCACTTGCGAAGCCAGGTTCGTAAGTCAGGTTCAGGTATGATTGGCTCCATTTTATAAGCTTAAGGATATTCAGATCCTGAATCACCGGCCAGTCTCACGGGGGCTTGCAGAGGAAACGTGTTCAACAGGAGATATCGAAGCGATATTTGCATCTAATCTGGGCACTTGCACATGGTACTTCAGACAGTAGGACTCAAGAACTTCTAAGACTTAAGTAAGGTCGAATCCTCACTTTTGAAGGCATCGTTTTGCAAGGTGAACCTTTAATTAGCACCGAAGGCTCGGATCGTAGTGAACAAAAGTTGAGGCGTTGTCCGATTTTGGAATTTGAATATGCAAAGGACTTCGATGAGCCGAGTCAAACAGTTCGTTGTCTTGTTTCCAACCATGCCACAATGAGCTCATTCATTGAAAGGGCACACCGACTTGTCCAGTACTTCAATAAACGAGTCCCGGTCGCGCTTGTCATCTCCGTCTACAGATACCAAACAATTGGCTTATTTTTTGTCCTCTATATGCTTACGAAGCGATCGAAATTTAAAAGCGCACGGCCTCTTAATCCCGACATTCCATGGACTCTAGCAGAATGGCGATATTCAGACGATGGATTTGTATTCAGCGTCACACCACGGACAGTTGGTAGATCAAGTTGTGAGACTAAAAGTACAGGAACGAAGAAGGCGGACGATTTATCTCCGCCTGACCAAGAGATATTCCATGCCATGTATGTTCCGACGTGTATATTTGGCGCGAATGCCTGTCAACCCCAGGACCTGGACAGCGGAAGCATGGAGCACTAGTGTCGAGGATTGGGGAGGAGAAGAAATACTCTTGACTTGTTTGTGGCAGACGCAGTCGTCCTCAAGTCGTCCTTGCCCTTCCCTGTCACTTGGCATTACTCAGCACCTTCGGCTCCCTTATATCTTGAACCTCTAGTGGTCATGCCCTGTCCTATTGATGTGCCCATCTGCTGTCTCGTCTTTTTCAGCAGAGTATCAAGCTCTTTTTCAAGTCCCAGTACAGGGTAAGTACACGATACACGAGAAATGCTTTCCTCGCCCAGTTTAGTATCCCATGCGCCGACACTCTCCTTCCGTCCCATCCCCTTGCGCATCACCCTAAAGCAGCGTAACGCAGACCTTCTGTCCAATCTTCTCCTGGCCATATCTAACCCGGACAACTCTGTCTACGGGAAGCGCGTGTTATCAGCACCTTCACTCCGCACGAAGACTCTGTACAGTCTGTGCGTAGGTGGCTGAAGGCCTCAGGCGTTGAAGCGGGGAGGATACACAGCACTACTAATAAATTGTGGGTTGAGGTTTGAGATGCCACCGCAAGAGAGGTAGAACGGCTCTTAAATGCAAGTTACCATGTCTTCCGACGAGAAGGCAGGGATGAAGAGTACATCGGTGAGAATTTTCTGCAACCTGTCCTTGTTGCTGGCACTCATCATCGTGGACTTTCTAGCGTGGGATTCCTATTCACTTCCTCGAAGAAACTCAGACCTTAAAATTTCAGACCTTATCGAGTTTATTACTCCCACAGTACACATGACAAACATCAAAACTACTAATAATATCACAAAACGACGGCCATCGTCTGGTCTAAGGTATCATGGAAAGAGGATGTCTCAAGACCCTACTGGATGCAATACAGTGGTAACTCCAGGATGCCTGAAGTCACTATACAACATGTCTAATGTTCCTCACGGGCCACAACAGTCTGGGCATTGGTAGGTTTTCGCTTCTGTAGTTTCTCTGAACCTGATTCGAGATCTATAGTCAATTACTACTTTAACATATATTTACAATCCGATCTAAATGCTTTTTTTTTTCAAACTATTCTTCAACGCTGGTCGGCAAATCTCCGAAGCTCGTGTCTATCGACGGAGGCAGCCTTCACTTTTGTTTCCCCTGTTCATTGACATGATGTTGCCCCCCAAGGAAATCTGGAGCAAGATACTAATACTAGTGGAGGCGAAGTAGGTCGGATTCTTTAAGACGTTATGACCCTCGTGGAACCCCATACTGTTCAGCTTTTGCAAATCGGAAATTCGAATCTGTGTGTTCCCTTCCTGGTTTACCGTTGCAACACCCGCTTCATGACTTACCGATTCAAACAGCTGAGTTCCGGACAGCAAATGAATGGCTGGAATGTTGTCGACTGCCCCTACTGGAGCTCGGAGGGCAGAGATGACCTTACCTACGACCCAATACTTCCTAATCCCCTCCCGAGGTGGGTTCAACGATCATTCTTGTGGGACCGTAAAAAGCGCCTTACGTCATGTCTAACTCGCAGGCCGACCACGAGTACCGCTTCGCGCAGTTCTGGAACGCCAGTGCGCTGAGTTTGCGAAATTCGAGCTCATGGGGATCACCGTCTTGTACTCCGCCGAGAATACTGGAGTCAGTGGGGCACAAAGTGGATACTGCCTCGACAAGAAAGGTGAGTATCCCGTTCGTCTATCTTCTATCTCCTTACACCTCCCTCGGTCGCCAATTCTCCGGGTAATCGGGCTTCTTGTGCAGCGGATTCAGCGCTTTTGGATAGTCAACCAGCTTACTGTTCCTTTCCTTCGCTTCTCCAGGATCTATGAACCCGAACGCCACGCACTTCAATCCGTCGTGGCCTGCGTCTCTCCGTGGGTCACGGCGGTCGGGGGACGCAGGTTATGTCCGGGGCGGAAGCTGTTCCTAGCACAGAAGAGGTCTGGAATCAAGAAATTATTCCTGAGTTCTTCGAGTCTGGAGGTGGGTTCAGCAATCGCCTGCATACCAAAAACGTGTGGACGAGGCATACATAGCCAGAGTGAGAAAGAGTGTCCCAACTAGGCTGAATTTATTCAACAATCAAGGGGTACATCTCACATTTCTAGAAGAAGACCCTTCGTTCTCGAGTGAACGTGATCAGCATGCATGTCCAGACTTGAAGGCGAATGCGAATGCGTACGAGAAGTTTTCACTCGAGTCTAGACTTGCTGATCTGGGGTGATGCTGTTGATAGAAATTCGTTGCTGAGCGTCGCCGATGGTGGCTCG
>JAGGAW010000042.1:0-32394 GCA_017657375.1 Termitomyces sp. T27 | reverse complement strand
CCTTACCAAAATCTGGTTGAAACCCCCTAATGGCATCCGAGTAATGCCATGCGCAGCATTGGCCCCTTCCACAAGTAAATTGTTGGCTATATTAGGACCACCGACTCAGTGTACATATGGCATGTTATTGTAATACAGATCTGAACTGCCGACAGCATTTTTAATGTAAGGTAGAGAAAAATTGCACAACAACATATCGTCTGACGCAAGGTGTTTGAGTTGGCGAGCAACCGCCAACAGCTATAATATTATGTAAGTAGAAAAATCGAGTTTGATTCATTCATGCCGCTTGTTCACGCGTCGAACCCTGTAGTAGTAAGTAGTACACTCACACATGTTCAGTGTTAACGTTCTCACCCGACCTCAAGCTTCAAGCTCCAAGTCTGAAAGAAACCGTATGAATCTGCACTCAATGGTAGAACCTATGGATCTCGGACCCACTATGGGTCATGGTGTCGCTACATTACGAATGCTTGATCACTTGGTTAGGACGCATTATCAAATTTTTGACTGATACTCTACGTTCGTCGTCCATTTTCTACCTTGCACGCTGCAATCTCTTCAAAAGACTCAAAGCTTTCGGTTAGATTCCGATGTCGATATCCAGACGCGGTGAGTTGCCTCACACCGTTCGCTGAAAATTATACTCGGCTCTCTCTGGGACAAGTAGATTCTATCTGATAGGCCTATCTTTATCTTCCCTCATCTGCTCCACATATGTTGCTTGATGCTCATGATAATGACTCAAAGGCTTATGAATTCGTTTCAGGGTACAACACTGCCTCAACAGAAGTCGAGCCTAAAGCTCAAGCTCCACGTCAACGTCAATATGTGTCAAACGACGAACTTGAATCTCATTCGAAAGGCATTCCCCCCTCAGGTCGACTCGCAAATGTCCTCAAAAACCGTGGTTACCTCGTCGAGGACGGTATGTTTTTCCCGACTCTTGCTCTTGATGAGTTACACCTTATCAGGCCATCCTTCCAACGCCATGCTCCCAAATGTGCGCTTTCCCAACACCCTCGCTATCAAACCACGTCTCAATAAAGCAGATTTGGACCCGACGGCGCGATATTTGGATCTATACGTCTCGGTTTAGCTAAGCGTCCATGTGGTATTGAGTTGTTCGAGGAACCATTTTATGGTTGTGGTCGGCAATTGACGTCTCGCATATTCGTAAGTTCTCAAACCTGTTGGCACTGGAAAAGGAAAATCGTGTTCTTTGAGCCGTGCCTAAGTTGAAGATGTTGATAAGCTGGGTATGGAGCCGGATCGAACTTATGCTTGGGCTGATTACCATTGGTGACGTAGTATGACCTCAGACTAAGAGGTTAAAGGGCCATGGCGGGAGGTCCATCTCAATGAGGAGCAGGGTAAGAAAGATCGAGCTTTGGTGCTATGTAAGAGGGCTTTGGAGAGACTTAGCTGTGGACGGGATCGTTCTTACCATCCAAAGGTTGTGTTCGAAGAAATCTTCTGTATAAATGTCAGCCTGGGATCATCATATTATTTACGTACTAACTATTATAGCCCGTCATTCCAATTCTCGCTATTACACTGACCTTAAAGCGCTCGCCGCATTACTTGGTCGCATGCCAGTGGTCCATCTCAATGTATCTCGTGTTATAGTGGATGCCATTCGAGCAGTAGACATTTGTCTGAAGCCAGTCCATCGCTAAGCATCGCTCTTCCATGATTCATTCAACATGTATTATGTAGCAAAACCAGTGAATATCGAGCTAATGACACTAGAAGAATCCAGATCCAAGTCCTTCGTTTTTGCATGGTAGGTTCAACATAATCGTCGTCAATTATACCCCGCAAATCGCGTCCTGTGCCGCTTTCTGCGCTTGTTCATCTTGTAAAATGCTTTGCTTTGCGTGCTTTCCTGCATTCGCAGCAATCACACGGCGTCTCCATTCCTAATGCAAGGCAATTTAGAACTTTGTGTCCAGTTTGAGCTAAAACAAACACTTGCTTTTAGAGCTTTGTCACGCGGTTTGCGGTGTGCTTCCAACTCATAATTGTCTTTGTACAAATGGATACAGCCAACCGGTTCGTCGACTCGGACTTGGCCAACCTCGGTGCGCTTGTACATATCTATTGTCCAGTGGGGACGAGGATCGGCTTTCGACTTGTGGGGGTCCATACTGAGGAGAAAATCATTCCAGGCAGAAGCCTGACAGTGAAATGAAAGAGAACTTACAACACAACATAACCATCTGGTACCTGCCCCTTCAAAGTGCTCCGGATCGCCGCTTTGTTATTGAGGAGTGCATTGGTGACGTATTCCTGGAGGATTTTATTAAGTCGCGTGCTGGCAAAACGACTGAAAGCAACGTTAATCATAGTTGGGTGTGCCATGGATATGTGCGATCCGCAGGTCTTTTAAGGCGAGCGCGGAACCCACTCTCATTTCAAGATTGGATCACGTATCTGGACGATAATGCCTGATCATGAACCAACGTACTGGTTACTTCAGGTCCAAAAGGGACGGAAGACAATCCGAGTCAGGGCATTCTGAAATAAGTAATAGCGGCATGGGGACTACTGGCGGACTCGGGAAAACCGCGCCTGCTGAGTGAGAAATGAGTGAACCTGAAGCAGAGACACATGGTGTTACAGAGATAGTCAGATGTCACGGCGGTAACGGGTTGTTCATGCGTGGACCTCGCCAGTAATTCTACCTACCTAAACATTAGATCTAGACACAGCTGATCGATTGTGGCGTGACATGGATTCAAGGCCCTGATGACATTACAGTTAAGGTTCTATCGAAGGGAACACGTTTGAGCCAGGGGTCATGTGGTAGGAGTCGTAAAAGCCAGGAAAATCTTGTCAGTTTCTGATTATACATTTCTCTTATTTTATTTATCATCTTGCTTCCTTTTCCGGGAAAAACCGTGGCTACCGGCAGACCCTGACCTTACCACTTGGACCGACGCTGATCAGAAGCTCAAAACGCCTAGATTCCAAGTTCTCATGTCCTTTCTCCCCCGACATTGAATCATAACACTGATTCGGCAATACTTTCTCGCCTTGTTTGAATCATTCTTTTCCATGACGACTATTACTCCTCTGAAATTTCATAGACAGCCAGGACAGGATGTCGACGGACACAACACGAAATCAACCACCGTAAAAGGTACACTCAATATTATACAGGGTGGACGGACGGCGGAGTATGATATACCCATTGAGAGAAGATTGTGAGATCTGAGAAGCTTCGGTGCACGGAAACCAAGGACAGGATTCTGCGATGCGATGGGATAATCAGCTGATTCAATTCAGGGACTTGAGTTGTCAGAAACCATCTGTAGGACAAAGTGAGAGACGACTCATATTTGATTCAGTTCTCAAAGAGGTGCAAAATTGAGGGCTTTGATATTCATTGGTTACGAGTACCAGCCAAGCCGTACTTAATAACCACTATGATGTCAACTAACCGAAATAAATGGGAACATGTCTCGGGCTTTGATAACCCTATTGTCCTCCTTATTATCAACGGGATCCCAGTCATCGGGCTCTCCATAATGTTTCCAGATCAAGCCTCGGTCAAGTGTGGAATTTTGATAGAGGAGAACTCTGAGCATGCCACGATAATTTCCAATAAAATTTAGAGTCTCCTCCTCATATGTCTGGGTTGTTAGGCCGAAGTCGACTAGGATGGAATGATCAATTTGAGTCGTAGGATTGGTGTAGAGAAGAATTTGCCCGCTATGCCAGTCATGTTGACCGATGTCGCCGACATCGAGTATACGGGCTGCGTGACGACAACTTTCAATCTAGAAGTGATGCATGAGTCATTTCAAAACCATGAGAGGTGGCATCTATACCATTTTGATCTGTCTCTCGCGACTCAATGCCGGTTCGATGTTCGAATTAACCTCCTGTCCTTCGATGTACTCCATGAGAAGCCCGTGTAAAACTGTCCCATCAGGTAGCGTGAACTTTACGATACAAACAAAGTAAGTTGATCATTTACGCAGTGGCATGAAACTAATAGATTCATACTAGGTGGGCGCCATAGAACCAGGGAATCACCGACCCTTGAACTGGTCGAAGTTTGTTGTACGCAAGAATCTCGTTGGTGATGAAAGTTTCTGTCATGAGCAGTCTACGAAACCAGAAAGATAAATATTCTTCATTAATCTCGTTAGCTTCTTCTTCACTGGGCTCCTCTTCAAACGTTTGAAATCGGTCGTCAAAGAGCTTTAGGCAGAGATTTGGAGACGATGTCACCGGTTGGTTGTCAATCGAGGTTATCTGACAACGATACACAGTGCATATACCACGTTCTGAGCCTGTTGAGATAATGTCTCGAATCTCAACGACGAAGGATTTACTGCGCATGAGATGTTCCAAGATTCCAGCAGCCTGAAGAGGTGATGGACGTTGTGTCTCCTTGATATGCGCGATTGTGTCCGCTGGAAGTTCAGCAGTGTCGAAAGGATACAGGGGGCGAAGAGGACAAATAGAATCGAGTATGTTCGTAACGTGGAGTACGTCATCAAGATTAGCAACAAGTTTCGAGCATCTGCGTCGAATATGGTCATGCCAGCGGAAGAATTGCAGAGCTCTTGCCTTATTGCGAAGCAATGTTGGAATATCGAAGTCTGAATGGCGGTGGTGGGTCGCAAGGACTTCACCATCACTCAACATGGGCCCGTCAGGATTTTGTGGCGGCCCCTCGGGAAGAACAAAGTCAAAGTCACAATCCGGCCCATTGATCCAAGTTCCCCCAGGAAGCGTTTCATGGATACATGCCGCAGAGATGACTTGTAAAGTCAAAGCGAACTGCGTTGTTGAAACTCTTTCGTAGGAGGGCTGAGGATTGGTGCTTGAGGGAGGAAAGAACACGGCAAGATCCCTAAAATTTGTCACAATGATGGCGGAAGGAGCTATTGGATCATATATAAGAGCTTTGGAGAGGACACGCGCCACCGATGACGAAATATTGCCTTCAGCCTCAAACAAGTTATCAGGCTTCGGAAACACAATGTCAGATATCATCCTTAAACTTCCTGAGGTGCCAGTACCAATGCTAGAATCATGATAGAACCAATCTGTCTGGGCCATTCAAGTTCCGTCGATGAGAAAACTCCTCCATATATGGCTGCATAAGTTAGCTTATAGATGGAACACCGATGTCACACCCACTCACTTTCATCAAGTTTGAAAGAGCTGTATTTGAGGGGTTCTAGTGTCGGAAAACGTAACTGGTTGAAGAGGTTTGCTATAGGCTCTAGAAGAAGTTCCAGATATTCGTTTGGTAGAAGACTAGGGAGGGAAAAGAGAAAATGAGTTGTTTAAAAATCAGGAACACATCCGATATAGAACAACATACTTTGCTGACTCTACAAATTCCTGCATTGGCCAAGGAATTTTTCTTTTCTGGACGGAACGGAGACCCTGTTGGAGGCCACGAAGATAAAAAGACAACATACTGCCACCTTGCGAACCCGTCCATTGTAAGGAGGATAAGGGAGGAACAGGTGATGAGCGAGCCAGCGAATCAATGGTCCGTGGCCAACGGGGTGGTGGAGGACGGGGTCCAGAAAAGATTTGCCGAGGTTGTCTTTGATTTGGCATGGAAGACATTCGGGAACGAAGGGATGGAATTATAATTTGACGAATTCTATTGAACCTGGGCATGTCGAAAATTAACGGGAGGTGGTTTTCACAAGCTTGCAGACCCAACCAGGACTCTATGGTCAGTCAAAAATTGAACGTTGAAGGTGTGACCTGTGACGATGTTCGATAATGAATTTGGTTTCCGCGAGCTCGTTGCATGTGCTGAAGTTCCGAGTCGTTTGTAAAACGTCACATCGTCTCGTCGACGATCGATTCGGGTCCTTTTCTCCATGAATATTGCGCGAGATTCCTCACGACCATGATAACTTCCTGTAAGTCGACCAATCCATGTTATGTCTGCATCGACTCGTCGCAAGAAGAATTGCTGTCCACAATTACACGAGAAAGTTTTCCGTTGAATAAGGAAGATATCGGGATTGAGGAAATAGCTAGAAATGCAGTCTATGCTCCTTCAAGTACCAGGCGGTCATGTTACATCCATGCTAGACTCTGCTAAAGTATGTGAGTATGTTTGGTCTACCAATAAGGTTTTGAACGTATCGATCAGTATTCTTGCCATGATATCATGTAAGGTTTCTTCGCCCTTGTCGCCAAAATCGGATCGCAGACAATGGAGGACTCGGAGTAACGCTGTGAGTTTGGCGAGAGTGCGTGCAGATCCAGATTAAGTATGATCGCGCCACTTCTGTTGGTCAATTGGATCAATGTTACGGGCCGACATCATGAGACCGTGACGTTCTATCCTGCTCTTCATGTTGGTCTCGCTTCCCTCAGAGCTCATACATTTGATACTATCCCACCTGTGCGGCACTCCTTCGATTGCAGAATGTGCCTTGGTCTGCCGTTCATGGCTACCGAGCGCTCGGTATCATCTTTGGCCACCAAACAAAGTCCTGAATCTCGACGAACCCCAAATTGTGGAATTTCTCCGTCTGAATGATTCACCTCATTCCACGCTCTCATTGGTATCATTCAGTGCATTATATTTATCTCAGTGGTGCTGGGAGACTGGGTCAAACGCTTATATCGATCACGATGACGGTGATCTATGGGGCTCGAGGATCCGGACTGCAACAATTCAGAACTTTCTCATCAGGAACTTATCGTTCCCTTCTGTCAAATCACTCTCACTGAATGGGATCAATGGACGAACGTTGTCACAATCAGCGCTTACTTCTCTCCACAATAACTTCAAGTCCGTGAAGAAGTTGGAGCTTCGGTCGATCAAACTCACCTTGCCTGAGTTTGGCAATCTCATAGCTACTTTTATGGCCTTGGAGAAGATTACAGTCCGTGACATGATAGAATCTGATTTCGTCGTTGATTCTATCCGAGTAACTCATTCCCGACTTCGTAACCTTGTATTGCGTGTAACGATCCCTCCCTGGATAATCTGATTTTTCGCCAGAGCCATTCAGTCTACAGTTGGAATTACCATAATTGATATTCAGCTGCCTTCAAGATCTGGCCCGGCATTCGAAGCGTGCGGAGAGCTCTTGGAGTCGGCTGGCGCCAGTCTACAAGTCTTTAGGGTTGAATTTAATTATGACCCAGATGACAATTGGGATGATGGGGATCAAGGTCAGGCTTCCATGGTGTGCCATAACAAATAGCTAGTATTAATGTTGTTACAGTTCTTTTAGCTGAACTTGCCAGATTCCCTCAAAACCCAAACTTGCAAGAAATTGAAATAAATCCCGTCAATAAAATCACTATCGTGCGATTGATGCAAGGCCTGAAAATGTACACCGGATCCAGCTTGCGTCTTCTGAAGTTGAACCTCTCCGTGAAAATGTCGAGTAGCTGGAGTACTAGGTGTGATTGGTCCCTAGTAGGCGAGACATTGTCAAGGATGTTGTCAAAGGATCCAAAGCTAATAATCACCGCGGACCCTGGCCCTGAGTTGAAGAAGATGAAGAGCTGCTTGCCTCGTACAGCAGAATGTTGGGAAATCGAAGTTGTATCTAAATACTACCATTAATATCCTACTACCACCTGCTCATCTTCATAACGATATATGCATAAGGATACTCGTGTCTTACTAGTGACAGTCTCTTCAACACCATACCGATGCTACTCAATTATACAAAGATCCTTCATCCAGTTTACATAGTACAGCTTATCAATCCGTATCCGAGTCGTGAGACCCGTGCCAATAGTCGTGCTTGAGCTGCTTCAGACGTTCTTCTGCCTCTCGTTTTCGTTGTCTAGCAGCTTCGAGAGCGCGTTGACTCTCGGCCGCGAGCATCTGTAGATTGTAAACCTAGCGCAAACCAATCAGAATTCATTCAATCATATGGATATGGACACTTACATTCACAGCCCTGGGGCGAGGTTCAGCGGGAGTGCTCACTGTGTAGTCATGCTGATAGATATGAACACATGCAACAGGTTTTTCGAGCTTTTCACTGTCTAACTGGAGAACATCAACGGGCCAGTGCCCCGATGGATCAGCATCTTGAGGACTAGAAGGGTTTTCCATGACTTGTTGCAATAGTTAACATAGGATATGGAATACATAGATACTAACTCTGAAGCTATCCGGTCGAGTTTTCAGAGCACTCAATATAGTGCTTTCGTTGGAAGCGAGCGTGGCGCGAATGGAGTCCATGACCTGTGATGCAATGTGTTCTCAAGCAAGTTTGCTGAAGATGACTGGAATCATGTTTAGTCGGGGTAAAATTGGTGATTTCATAGCCCGTTTATAAGGCTACAGGACGCCCACATTCAACGTTCAACATTCAACCCGAGTACGGAGCAAGAAAAACCATGAACATTCTTGAGATAGAGCCGATCGCCGCCTGACATACCTTGTCTGCTATCCATGTTGAGAGTACATTGCCAACTATTTTTATAGGTGTTAACCGGTAACCACCGTAACAAAGTGGAATGAGATGACTAGGACTGTTCGTGCGATCTATTCAGAAGGTTCAAGAAAGTACACGGGACTTAACTTGTTTCTTTGGGTCGCATTGACTGATTCCAGATGTCTTTGGAGAATTACTCGCCAATGCGAATACGTCCAAAATGCGTCGACATCAGCAAATTTGTGTCAAAGGCCAGCGCCATCGAAGACAGTCTGAGATAAATCGTGAATTTTAGTTGCTTGCCAGTGGTGCAATTTGCATGGCATGCAAGCCTTTACAAAGTACTCGTAAGTCTCTTGCAATCTTGCAATTGAGGCATCGACGACCAAGTTCATCAACGGGAAAATGAAGGACAAACATACGCAACTCGTTCTCCGTCAACATCCGTCAGCATCCTCAGGCTCCTCTCCTAAGGTCTTCATACTGGGGTGTAAATGAGCCCGGAAATGCGAAAAGTGTATCAGGAAAAGATCCCCCTACAGCTCCTTACAGTGAGAGATTGGTTTTCTAATGGTAAGGTTGCTTGTACTGATCTAAAAATTTTCTCGGTGCTGGCCCAGGCTGTAGCTCCGTCTCTTCATCAATTTACTCTTCTTGATTCATCCACCCAATTTTGAGGGTCATTAATCAAGGAGAACATGTTTTAAAGGTACGTTCAGAATGCCATGATTTTTATTGTAAAGCTGGGTATCCAATATTGATCCATAGATTGTTAAAAGATATGAACTTGTTAACGACGCGTACGACTCTTCACAATCATATTTCCGAAGCCAAGATGTCACAAAGTTAGCTTGTCAATGTCCTCCTCGTCGTGGTGGTGATGCATACGCCTTCACGACTGATGCCTTCATTTTCGTAACCTCCTCAATCATCCTTTCGTGCTGAGATAGTCAATATGTGCTGTGCTTGGAGAGGAGCTTCCAGCCTGCCAAGATGCCATAAAGAACTGGTTTTACGAAGGAACAAAGTTCGATCACATACCTCGGGCTGCCCAAAATCACCGGTCCTTCCCCAAACTTTCTTCCTCAAGCACCTCCTGCTTCAAAGCCTCCAGTGGGCTGACATACTTGCACCGCGCTCCGCCTATCATCTCTTCGCACTCTATTACTCTCTGGGCTCTCGCAATTCCTCATCTTTCCCATTCGCCTCTCTCTCGCCGCTTCCTCCTTTGCCGCCTTCTCCCTCTCCGGATCTTCCTGCAGCAGGCGCAACATCTCCGCCGCTCCATGAGCGATTATCTCGGGATCAAGGATGGCCTCGTCACCTTCGAAATTAAAGCTGTCCCTGTTTTCAGCGGATGCGAGAGTCGGCCTCGGCATCAATTCGGCCTGCTCGATTTCCGTTTCGAAATTGTATATGACACTATAATCCTCATCTTCGATATCCATGTCTTTTTCGCCCAAGTCGTGCTCTACCTCGTGCACCTGCTCCTTGCCTACCTCCTCAGTTACAACATCAGACACGTGCTCCCCTGCAACCTCTTCACCTTTGACAGCATGACCTGGCTGACCTTCGACCTCCCTTTCTCTCTCTTCAGTCAAGCTTCTATTGACCAGCAACGTCTCTTTCGTCTCTTTGACGTGCCACCTTCGGCTGCGCTGCACCGCGGGGCTACAAAAGACGCTGCTGAACGAGGGGGAAGCCCGCGGGGCTACAAAAGGCGCCGCTGAACGACGGGGAAGTGGTGTCGAACACGTTACCGATACTAGTTGTTGGTCTGTGTTCGGATTTGGATTTATGTATGGTGTTGAGGCCTTCACTCAGCGAAAACATGGATCTGGGTGTAGAGATTGATGTATGCGTATTACGGGTTGGAGTTCCGACGTCGTCAGGGAGCCACCTGTGGTTGTGGCCTACCGCGGGGCTTGAGACACCGTTGGTTGATGTATGCGTATCACGGGTTGGAGTTACGACGTTGTCAGGGAGCCACCTGCGGTTGTGGCCTACCGCGGGGCTTGAAACACCGTTGAACGAGAGTGTAGCGAGACGTATGGCGATCCTACCCGCCTTGTCGAGCCGCCTGCGTTTGGGAAGCACCACGGGGCTCGAGAAGGAAAAGGAGTTGTCATTGGATGATGGAGTAATGCGTCCGGGCGTGGACGAGCTAACCATGAACGCGTTATTCGCGTTGGCGCGAGTTCGGGGTGGACTTTGGAATGAGAATGTAAATGGGGTGGTGGCGTCGGCGAAGGATGGAATGGGACGGAGGGTAGAACTCATGACGACACCGATGAAGGATGGGGTACCGATGGGGTACGTCGTGGCTGGTTCGGGTGTGTTTGGGACGCTAGGAGAGACTCTGATTGTGGGCAGAATGAGGCGATCTTCTTGGCTGGGCTCCTCCGAGTCGACGCTGACGCTGACTTCCTGGGCAGTGACAAAGCTGGCACCGAGTACATCGCTGAGTTGACGAGTGCCCACCTCGTCTTCGTCATTCTTCCTCTGATCCTCGTGTGCATCCAGGATGTCGGAAGTCAGGCTGCTGTTTGAGTGCCCCTCCGCGGCAGTGCTTTCCTCGTTCTCGTCCTCTGCCTCAGCGCTGATCTCTCCTTCGGGCTGGTGCTGTGCCAAACGTGCGATGTTCCTTTTTCTGTGTCTGCGTTCTCGCCATGCCATCACGATCCGACGAATGACAAGCATCACCGTGCCCCATCCCGATATTATCCGCACAACCCTGAGAAGTTGATTCTCTGCATCGGTTGATGGTGTTTCGGGCTGGATGATGAATGGTTCAGGGGACGAGAGAACGTACTGTTCGGGGGTGGGTAGGGGCAGAACCTGGACGATGGGTTTGATGGACGGTTCGGGAGTGGGTAGGGGTGGAGCCTGGATGATGGGTTCAAGAAGCTGGGGAACTTGAGTGTGGATGGAGGAAGCGACTTGAGTGAGTTGGGAGGAGATGGGAGAGAGGAAACCTTCGATGAGCTCGGATTTGACTTCGTGCAGCTTGTCCACCATGTTCAATTTTGGCATGACTGAGGCCGTTGCATTCCCGAGTTCGCGTGTACCATTGTGAAGGTTTGCGTCCGCGATGTCCATTTCTGTCGAGATCCGTACGCCATCGACATCTACCCGTTGCAACGCATGGTCGATGGTCCCGCTCGCCTTGATCCTGAAGTGTAAGGCAGATGTGCGAAGGCTGTTCACAAGGGCGTTCAGGACGAAACGTTTGCAGAAGGTGCGGTACATGGTGGAGGCGGCGATGAAGATGTATAAGAGCGTGAGCGCGAGAATGTCCCATGGGTCGGGTTGAGAGCGCGGGGGCGGAATATCGTCCACGTTCGAGCTATCTGAGGGATCGTCAGGCTCACCGCCGGGGCTGCCACCGCTGAAGTTGACATTATCATCGGCGTTTCCCTGCTCGTCGTTTCCCTCTTCATCAGCTTCATCGTCAGGATCTCCTCCGCCATCCTCGCGCTCCTCGTCGCTCGAATCTTCGCGATTTTGGGTGTCGTTGAAGAGTTCTTGTTGAGTAGGACTTTTCGGTGGTGGATCTCGCTCTTGCTCTTGTTTTTGAGACGAGCCGTGCGGAGTGACAGCGCTGCCGTTCTTTATGTGAATGTACGTCGAACCTGGAAAAGGCGCGCGTCAACCTGAGATAACGCGTATTTGGCGATGGAAAAAGCTTACCAGCGCCGACGAGGATACCAAGTAGGACGGGGAGAGTGAACAAGATGTAGGAAACATCTGCGCTTGAATCGACAAAGCAAGTGGACTGGGTGGGGGCGAGAGGGCGTGTAGTGGTAGGGGTAGCAAGAATCGGCGATTGGCTGGGGGCCAGTGCTGGGACTCGCTTGACATTCACAATCGACGTGGAGAAGTGGCTCTGCACAACGTGCAACATGAAACTGGTGACCGTGAAGACGGCGGCAAAGACATGGGAAGCGGTCCCGAAGGAATCTTTGCCATTCAAGATTTGTGTCAGAGAACTCGGTGTGCTGGACATAATGGTTATGGGGTACGAACGATTTGGCGGGAAGGATGACGTTACAGGGTAATAAACTTAAACGATCGACAGTGCGACTCCACTTAGCCACGATTATCTATTAATATAATCATCACTCGCACTTTGTTAATTTACTGACGATGACATTGCCAGTCGTATACTGATGCATTATAAATATATCATCTTGATTGGCTGTGAAAAGAATTAATACGAACAAGTCAACGGTGTATAGGCATTATTAGCTAGTATATGAGGGAGCAAGGGCCTGCACAGGGGCCTATAGAACAGACATCGCGATGATGTTATACTATTCAAAAGGAAGGATATGAAAAAAGATCTCAAGATCGATGAGATTTACCACCAGTCTCCTTGCTCCCTCATAGCGTCGGCGACCTTGATGAAACCAGCAACATTAGCGCCAGCGAGGAGAGAGGGCAAAACACTGTCAGTGAGTGTCTCGCCAGACCACTTGGTACCAGCATTGAGACACTGGACGTAAGCCTCAGCCATGATATTCTTGAGCTTGCTGTCGACTTCCTCGGTAGTCCAGGCAAGGCGTTGGCTGTTTTGGGCCATCTCGAGACCGGAAACGGCGACACCGCCACAGTTGGCGGCCTCTACGGGTAAAGTTTGATCTCAGTACCTGAATGTCAAGTGGGAAGGAAAGAAGGCGTACTTCCGGGTGCATACCACACGCCCTTGCCGGCCCTACGGGCGTCCTCGAAGACTTTGATAGCCTCTTCAGTGCAACCCATGTTAGAACCCTCGGCGATGACACGGACACCAGCAGCGACGAGAGCTTCGGCTTCTTCACCAGAAACTTCGTTCTGAGTCGCACCGGGAAGAGCATGGTGGATCACGGGGAGGAGAGTCCAAGGGCGCTTACCAGCATGGTACGCGAAGCGGCTTCCAGGCTGCGCACTAGCCCATGATTCAAGGGTTCCACCCTTGAGTTTGAGTTGGCTGATACTGAGGATATCGTCCTTGGTGAAGCGCTCGAGAGCAATGAGGGAGCCCTTGGAGTCGGAGAGAGACCTGACGGTAGCACCAAGCTCGATGACTTTAAGCGCAGTAAATTGAGAAACATTCCCGGAACCAGAAATGGCGACTATAGTGGAAGGGAGGTTGAGAGAGAACTCAGGACAGGACTTGGAGATCATCTGCAAGTACAAATGTTATGAATATCATGTGTCGCTTTCAGAAAACCGAATAAAGACGTACGTGCTCGACAAAGTAAATGAGGCCATAACCAGTAGCCTCAGGACGAATAAAAGATCCTCCCCAGTCAAGACCCTTGCCAGTGAGCATGCCGACGAACTCGTTCTTCAATTTCTTGTAAGCACCAAAGAGAAAACCGATCTCCCGGGCACCAGTTCCGATGTCACCAGCAGGGACATCAGTGTCTTCACCGATATGCCTAAAGAGCTCGCCCATGAAAGCGCCGCAGAAACGCCTGATCTCGGAGTCAGACTTGCCCTTGGGGTCAAAGTCGGAGCCACCCTTTCCACCGCCCATGCTGAGACCGGTAAGAGCATTTTTGAAGATCTGCTCAAAGCCAAGGAACTTGAGGATGGAGAGATTGACAGAAGGGTGAAGTCGAAGACCGCCCTTGTAGGGACCGAGGGCCGAGTTGTACTGATGAAGAAAGTTAAGCGATCTGATTTCCTGATCGGAAACAAGGCCAACCTGAACACGGAAGCCTCGGTTGACCTGTGGGATACCATTGTCGTCCTCCCAAACGACACGGAACAGCAGTACACGCTCCGGGACCTGGACGATATCAAGGGCCTTTTGATATTGAGGGTTGGCAGCCAAGAAAGGTTGCAGGCTCTGGGTAAGTTCGTTCAGTGCCTACAGACAAACATCGGATTAGATCAGGCAAGGACATAGGCTCAATACACAGCGTATCAATGTACCTGCTCAAATTCGGGTTCAACGGGGAAGACCATAGCGATACGCTGAATAGGATGTAAGTACTGGTTGGGCAAAAGAGGCTCTTGCTTTTTGAGATAAGTAATTGCAATTGCTTACTTCACATTTTTTTTCTTCGATCACGGAGATCGGCCGACGTCAGTCCACCGCCCTCCCGCATAGGCCCATGAATCACTTCTGCGATTTCTTGCTTCTCCGAGTCGTCACTTCGGCCGATCGCCACAGCCTCAAGCATTTGTTACATCCAGTGCGTGCTTTACGCCTCTGTAGATACAGGCACTATTGCTTGCTCTGTGCTCACACAACCGACTTCTTCTCCGCCCGCATCTTGCTGCTTTCCTCGTCTTGTCGCCTAATTGTAACCCATACTTCCGGAGTCCCCACCGTCTACTCCTAGCTGGCTTTCTTACATATTACGTGGCATCTATGCATTGTTGAGGGAGAAAATGCTTCAGACTTTGTTTCACTGGGGCTTTGCGCAAGATGATCTTGTTGACCAAGGCTACATTCAGCTGCCGAGAGCATTTGTTTCGTGGTTTGCATCTCCGGTATGTTTTCCGCCCTTCTTCGATGATTCAAGTTGAGCCATTGCTAGCGCTCAATCGGATTAAGAATCGGTCGAACGTTGTATATAGACAACATATCCATTCGGAGGTATGTAACTCAACAGCTAGTATATGATACAGGAACGAGAACATACAGACATCATAGTACAGAGTTGGTCAAGAAGTTCAGCGTAGAAATGACAGAGACAGGATGTAAGCCACATTCAGACCTGGTAAGCCCTCTGCAACTGCCAGACCAAGTAAAAATAGTCGCCGTCTCTCCCTCCATTGATATCACTAGTAGCTCGTTTAAGCAGGCCAATTCAGATCCTGTCGGGCAAATCAGTCAAGGTATCCACCGAACGAACCAAGGTAAACTCAGAGATGAATAACTCCGGGTTGCTTCGTCTGGCAGGAATTAGATAGCGATAATCGCCACCGGGACCCTTAGCGAGGTCGTCGCACCGTGGGTCCTCCTCGCCTTGAAGCTTGAATGACGAGGTCAAGATCTGTCAAAGCCTGGAAGACATGGGTTGTCCACTCGAGAACAAGCCAAACATACCTGGGCAATTATACTGCTGTCAGACTTCATGGGATACTAATGACGTAGGCACGTACTTCCCGCCAAACGAGTAATTGATGTCGTCGCTTCCTCCATACCAATCTCGAACGCAATCGCCAGACGCATCACTCGCTCGATCTGCATAGACAACCTGTCGTGTCCATTGGCTGGTAAGTAGTAGCACATGTCGCTAGACGACGCGCCATACCTTTATTCCGGTGAGGAAGTCTCTTGGCTCCAACTCCAGGTCGATAAGGATTTCTTCCCCCGTCTCATCTGTGGGACGCGGAACTGATGTCGCGTGGAGCGCGGGATCTTGAACCCTCATACCAAGACCATAGAAATTACGCTAGTACAGAAGAAGTCGGCTGTGAGCACCGACCGTGTCTGTGAAGAAGTAGATGATTGCTCTGGACTTGATCCATATAGAACAGAAAAGTTGCTCACATTCGCGGATTTCTTTAGTGGACCAAGATACGGTCTCTTCCGACTGGTCCGGGTGGTACCCGCACAATACTTTTAGCCTTCGAGAGTACATTGATGTTGTTACATTGGTAAAAACTCATGCATTGCATTGTCCAAGAAACTGATTGTACGACAATGGATTATACTACCTTCCCAAAATGTATGCCTTTCTGGAATGCGAGACGAGCAGAATTTGAACCACATTCGGCAACAGGTCGTGAAAATGCACTCTTCGATTGATGAAGGCTCTAGATATGGACTTGAAGTTTAGCAATGGGCCGGATTATTGTTTTCATGGACTGTACAGTATATAAACCGATGAACAAGCTCAATTGCAAGTCAACTCCAACACACCTTTGGATTGTTAGCTGCTACATTGTCCTCATCCAACATGACGTCCAAACCAGCCCTCACCATCACTGCCAGATACGTCTGGGAGCTCGTATTTGACTACAATAATAGCGGAAACTCAGTGGAGCATGCGCGTGATTCTCTATCAAGTTTGATAATGACTTACGGTCTCAGGTGAAATAACCCACACCTATGAATTTGTCCAATCTGGGTCGTACACCTCTACAACATTCAATGAGACCGTTTCCTCAGAAGCTAGAAAGCTTGCCGAGTCAGGTTCTATCCAGCTCGAAACTGGCGTTTCATATGGCCCCATCTCCGCCAGCGTCAGAGCCGGATATGTAACGAGACATTGTAGGTCCGAATACAGAGCTTTTGCGGCCATTGTCATGTCCCAGTTCTCACTTAGGTGAAGATACACTGAAACTAAAGAAATACGGAACCATTCGGAAGAAGGAACGTCTGATACCTGATATGGAATTGTAGTATCGTGGTTGTGCAGAGTGGTAGGTGGATGTTCTGTATATGCGCGTATATTCCGTGACCACTGGTCAGTAAAATACATGCTCGGAAGTTTCTAGAGCAGACCCAAACCCTGACTGCAAAGTAGCGAAGCAAGTGTGGCGCATCAGCAAGCTATAGTATACTGTTTCGTATCCATCTCCCGGCTTCGCATAGTGAATTCTTCGTTACATAATATGGACATCCTCTCCAATGAAGCCTAATCTGCGCAAGATTGATAGGTAGTTCAATGACGAGTTTACGGCCTTCACATTCATGGGCGACTCAGTTATGAGGCGGCGCAGAAAAATGAACACAGCGAGATCTTTTGTGATCATTGGGACAGCTGAAGATGAATTTACGACCCTTTTTCCAAGTTGTGGATCATAGAACGCGATCATTTAGGTTGAATGAAGTACAAGCGTTGGAAAAAAGTCAGAATTCACCGCGACGACATTGATACAGTCTAACGCGAGGTGTCCGTCATTCAGACTTCTATGTAACCAAAAAGTCTTGTTAATCCATATGCGGTACCATCTCGATTGGAAAGTATTCTCAATGAACTAGTATTACACAGTGGCGCACGAGCTCGGATAGAAAGAACCCAGACGAAAATAGTACATCGACACAAACTTCTGCATAACGAGGGAAACATCGGCAACTTTCAGACCATGTAAGCTTTCTGCATCTTCCACACTAAGTACAGATATCCGCCGCCCCTTCCCATGTTCATATCGGTAGTAAAGCCTTTGGGGAGATTAGGCCAGAACATCGTGGGCAACAAAAGGTGTGCGTCGGACGAAAAGCGAGCTAAGGTCAGCTCAGTCATGAATAACATGTCCGAGGCCTGCGTGACGGGAACGAGGTAGCGGTGGCTACCACCAGCGCCTTGAGAAAGATCGTCATAATTGGGATCGGCTTTCGACGTAATTACGAGATCGAAACGGGTGAGCGCCTCGGAAACCTGAGTCGTCATGACAGGCACAAGCCATACAAACCTGGATAAGGTGGCTATCAGTTTCATGCCCAGTAATGGTACGTTGTAAGCACTTACTTCCCACCATACATATAATTCATTTCGTCGCTGCCTCCGAACGAGTCTCGAATACGATCGGGAGGAGCGTCAAGAGGGTTGTCCGAGTATACGACCTGATTCAGCAGATAAATGACGTGAAACATCTGATGTGCGACTCCATACCTTCAATCCCTTGACAAATTTCTTTGCCGTCATCATCATTTGCATGGGGACCTCTTTGACCATCTCCTCCTGAGGCATAGGCATCGACATCATTTTGAGAGTGTCTTCCTGTACGACCATTCCGGGGGCTTCGAAAACACGTTGGTAGATTATCATCCTGCTTTTAGGACTGATCATGACTACAAAGGAGACGATAACTATGGAGTTCCTCCTATGCAACGAGTCACTTACTCTTGCGTACATCCGTCCTCATGTAGGATACGGTCTCTTCTGGCTGATCCATGGTCATGTTCTGAAGGAAGCTAGCGACTTCCTTGCTCATCTGGAGGCCGTCCATGAAAGTGACGGAGACAGGACCGTACGACGCGCCGGATTGGAGCTTGCCTGACTCGACAAGTTTCTTGGCTTCGGTTGAGATATACTCGTTGAACATCATGGGATTGTACGACCCAGACTGAATGAGCGCATATGTATACTCCATGGAAGCTGGACGTATGACTGAGTATAACAATCGTTGAACGAACACACACACAACACACACACCTGAATTTCCGCTGTTGTCGTAGTCGAGAATGGGCTTCCAGATGAACTTGGCCATCATGGTCATGGGTATGGTTGGATTGGACGACATAGTGAATCAGTACAATGCAGCAACTAGTAAAGATGCGAAGGACTCTGATGCCCAACTCCCACTCGTATGTTTGCCGCTCAATATATACCACTGGATCAGGTTTGGTGTCATGTCATGGGGCAGAATCAACAGAAATGAATACCTTCTGTGTACACCACATTACTCATACACTCGTTCAATCGAACTAAATTTGACTGTGACTACGACACCTGACAGTGGTGCAGTCTTCCATGCTCCAGAAAGTCCACTCGGATGAGAACTTCTTTGTCTCCTATACGCGAATCGATGATAATTTTATCGGATATCAAGGCTTCGCAAGCGGCATGTGGAGTTTCAAAGATCACGATAACGCGGCCGGGAGCAGTACCCTGTTATGCATCGAGGGACAATTTTGTGCTAGCGTGGCGTTTGTACAAGTATGGCACAGCGAAACGCAAGAAACCAGGGTAGCCGTAGATGTCTGATATTACATTGCTTCTTATCTCCCGAGCGCAGATTTTTGATCTGGGCCGATGGTAGGTACGAAAAGGTTGACACTTCCCCCAAACTGATGGCACTGAGCTAGATGGCGCGGAATTTGCATGGGAAACCCATAGGAGATCGATTCGTGTATGTGCGCTGAGCGGTGACACGTTCATCTCGTGTGTTGCTCCTGTGAATAGGTCTATTCTTAAAGGTACTTAATGTGATCCGAGCCGATGCATTGACCGTGTTCCCCACAAATAGCTCGATATCGATAAGTCATCTATTCCAAAAGTAGTTTCTAAGGCAAGGTCATTTGACTAACTGCGGACAGATAAATGTGATGTTGTACCGATCGCGGAAGATAGAAATTTTAGTACTGAGTGAATGCGAAGAGCAGAGAAGCACGGCACAAGAACTCCATGCTGACTGAAATCCACATTAGGTGTCGCACACTTGTCAGAGAACAGAAGCATAGTAGGCCTAGCAATATCGATCGATTCGTCGAGGAGGAGGATTCAATCATGGCGAGAGAAATCTGTCCAAAATGGTTGCTCCAGTCGCCTTCGATTTGGGAGCAGTGAGTTCTTGCCTCTCACGGTCATACGAGTCGTGCCGTGCGGCCCGTTGTAGTCGAACACCATATCTTTTATAGGAGAACATCGAGGTACTCTTCCAACTAGGATAGGAGGCAAATTCAGAGACGGAGCAGTTGTGGCTTTGAGTTTGATGATAAGCCTATGTCAAATATAGAAACAAAAAACGCGATCGCATCACATCACCTGACGTGACTGATTCTCCCTTGATAAGATTTTTTTTGAACTTGCCAAAAAAAGTCAACAACTCGAAGTCAGTGTGGAAAGCTTGAACGAGGTAGAATCTTCCTTTTTCACATGTTCTATGTCATTTTGACTCAGTTAACAGGCTCTTATACAAACAAAAAATCAACCGCCACGACGTTAAAGTTGACTGACGGACATGTGATAACTACGTTGGTTTGAATCTCAGAATGTAAAGGCGATACCTGTTTTTCATACGCTTATCATTCTTATCAAGGCGAGTGGCTTTAGCATGCTGCACGGCCCGGATCGTCCACCCTCTTTAGCAGCCAATTGGAATCCTGCGAGTCGCGTTCCTCGTGAAGAGCGTGGCTGAACTAGATGGTCAGGTAAGAGTGATCTTTGCTCAAGACACGAAACAGCGTCACGTCACTTTGAAAATTGGTGGAATCTAGGAACGCGCCAGATACGAATACAGCGTTCTTCGTTTTCTGTCGGAATAAGCTACATCTGATTCTCGAAAGGGTTCAATTATAATATCCCCCATCCACGAATTTCTTCCATCAGCGAGTTCAGTTTGTTGTTACTCATGTCAAGGTTTCTTGGATCGTGTTTGACTGTCTTATGCTCCATAAGACTCTGAGGGGGAGGTACTTGATCTATCGACCACGGAAGAAATTCTTCGAACGAAATATCGTCTACTTGGGATTCGTTTTGCGACACAACATTGTTCTCGATGACATGACCACATCGTATCTTCATCGGGGCTTTGTTTGTCTTTACAAGGACTATATCGCGATCTCATTGTTCTTTTGATACTTGCTCCAGCTCACCTTTACCGATCTGGAAACGTGTTCATAAGTCTCCAGTCGGGATCCAAACGATCTACATAGTCCTTTTCGTCAGGATTCCCGGTTCCAAGGAGGACTCACCTTCGCTCTCTTCGACTTGAATTTCTCCGCGTCACTCCCTCTCGATTAGTCGGATGGGCAATGTCGCCTTCTGTATCAATGATCATGGTAAGGCCCACCTGTACTCAGACTGCACAAGGAGAATTCGATTCCTTTCCTTCTGGACGTTGGCGCGCTCGGCATGCTTCTGACTAGCATTTTTGGAGTATGTAGTAGAAGCTAATTGACTGAGCCGTTTTTTTGCCAGTATACTTGAACAGCACTCGACTCTGAACGTTCCGATGCCTGCTTCGCTTTCGATAAAATGAACGAGAAATATTCTACAGCGGTTTACAGCCAGCTAGGGACTGCGTTTCCTTGAGGATGAGATTTGTTCCCAGACGACTCTGACTCAATTGAAGGGAAAGCTAGAAAAGCAGACTTAGCTGGGAAAGACTCGACTCTGCATTTGTTCAAGCGTGAGTGGCTTGTCGCGAGCCGTCTTCACCGCGAAGGATGAAAATCGTGCGCGTCATCTGTCGATGTAATCGGGTATCTCATAGCATCTGTCAGGAACAATTCTCATCATGTTCGGAATCCTGTAAGAGCTTTGACTTCATAACAAAGATTCATACGAGGAGACATCACCTGATAGAGTGATTTACGCCCAACCAAGGAAATTCCATAACATCACCTAATCTCATCAGAGTGATTTACGCCCAACCAAGGAAATTCCATCACATCACCTAATATCAGAGTGATTTTGGCCCAACCAAGGAAATTCCATCATCCTACCATCGCAGAATCCTGATCATGTCCAGCTGATCTATTATGACAAAACGAGCCCAGGCATCGCAAATACATCCAAACGGGCTCGTTCCTCATAAATTGGTAGACGTAGAATAAAGTTTACCAAGTTCCTTAAGCTTTCACTACCATCACCAATCCGACAATGTACTCGGTACTGGCCAATGCTTTCTCCTGTTTTGTTTTCTTCAGGCTAATCCTCTCCGCAGATGACTGACATCCCCGTCTCCAATAACGACTGCGACTCCGGTTGTTGCACCTGCTGCGATACGTATGTTCAGTGATTAAATGTACAGGTAGGATTGACTGATGAGATCCGGTAGCCGCTGCTATTGCGAGTGCAAGTGCTGCCAGTGAATATGCAGCATGCCATCATTACCATAACGCTAGTTATCCCAACACTATGCCACAAGCGTCTCTGTAAAGAATCACGTTATCGAATTGGACTTCTTGAGCTTTTATGACACCTTGATTACGACTGTGACATTTTTGTGTTCTATCGGATAAGATCTGATCTGATCTGACTATTCTGCTGAGAACTCCCATCACTAGGTGTTAGAAATTTGAATTCACGATTACCACCCACTATCTTGCTTGGTAGAAATTGAATTATTTCGCGTCTTTGATTTTTTGGGAGAATTTCGTTTGTTGGTCTCCTTACATTTACATAAACTTGATTGAATGAGAGATTTAACAATACTTGACTATGTGTCTTCTCTAAGTTTCTCATATGTATTTAGGTCAACTCGAGCGTTATCAATACTCAGTAGTACTCAGTACTAGTAATCAGTACTCAAGCTTCAAGCTTCAAGCTTCAAGTCTCAGCGTTTCCTCTTCGCAGACGCGTCATGCGTGTTACAACTTTCACTGTATCTGATAAGATCGGCCATCAGTCAACGGAGTCACTTCCGGCAGCGCTCGTGGTTTGACTGTCATCATCTCAGAAATCTTATAGGGCATTTTCGTCAGTCACTCTTTCAAAATTCTGTCTCTTCTATCTCCGGGCAGTCGCCCATATTCACGTATCTTCTCAAGTCTCGCGTCTATAGCCTACCCCAAAAAGCTCCGCTGTGACAAAAATACAATCATGGCATCTGAATATTCAGAGGAGAATTCGAAGCTCATCACAAGCCTTCACAAGTTGTCTAAAAAATCTCCAAAGCTTGTCAAGTCGTCGACATACAAGGCACCGGCAGATCCTAATGTTATCGTTCGCAGTTGGAAGATGAATGAATTCAAGTACTATGACATTCCGTCACCATTTCCGACTCTGGCGCGTGGACTCTTCTCGGTGGAACTTCCGGAGAAGGATGTGAAGGAAACTATAGAGGATGGGGATGAGGCGGCAAAGGAGGAGAATGTGGATGAGAAAAAATTTCGGATTGTGGCGCGAGGCTACGACAAGTTCTTCAACATTGGTGAGGTTCCATGGACTACGGTGCGATCATTCTTCGTACGTTCTCGTCGCATACTTACTTTTCCTCTAGTGGTCTTCTCTAGAATTGCATACCGCATCCCCATACACGCTTTCTCTGAAGTCCAACGGGTGTATTATTTTCATCGCGGCTCTCACTCCAAGTAAACTACTTATTACTTCAAAACACTCCCTTGGTCCTGTGTCAGGGGTTAAGTTGAGCCATGCAGAGGCAGGAGAAGGTTGGCTTCGCAAATATCTCGCCCAAAAGGGACGTACGGAGGAAGATCTTGCCAAGCGTTTATGGGAAAACAACTGGACTGCGGTGGCAGAAGTACGCAAGTTTCGTACAGTCTAACTTCTTTAACTCATTCTCCGTTCCTAGCTTTGCGACGATTCGTTCGAGGAACACGTCCTCGCGTACCCACCCGAGAAAACTGGCCTTCACCTCCACGGGTTGAATGTTGCCACCAAATCCTTCGTAACCCTTCCCCAGTCCGAGGTCGACGCGTTTGCCGAAGAGTGGGGGTTCATCAAGACCGCCTCAATCGAGATCAAGACCATTGCTGGCGTGCGGGCGTTCACACAAGAGATCTCCGAGCTCGGCGAATGGAATGGCGAGGCAGTAGAGGGCTTCGTAGTGCGTACGCACGTTACTGAGCCACCCTCAGGAAGGAAAAAATCCGTCTCGCCCTACGCCCCCGGCTCCTCCTTCTTCTTCAAAGTCAAGTTCGACGAGCCATACATGATGTACCGCGACTGGCGCGAAGTCACAAAGAAGCTCCTAAATGTGCAGGGGAAGCTCGACGCATCGTCTGTGTCCAAAGCCAAGATGCAGCGGGCAGAGACGAGAGTGTATGTCCATTGGGTGATCGAGGAGATTAAGAAGGATCGGTCGCAATTTGCTGAATATAACAAGGGCAAGGGAATTATTGCGACTCGAGAGAGATTCCTCAAGTATTTGGAGACGCCCGAGGGGAAAGCGGCGATGGAGAAGTCGAAGAAAGGAAAGAATATGAGTGTGAGTGTTGGGGATCAGAGTATGACCTTCCAGAAGACGATTATTGCTCCTATCGCGATTCCTGGATGTGGTGTGTGCTCTTCTCATTGAGAAGGACTCTCTTTTCTGACACTTGCATAGGTAAAACCGCTGTGTCCGTGGCCCTGGCTCGTATCTTTGGTTTCGGACACACCCAGAGCGACGATGTAATCGCCAAAAAGCCTGCACCTCAATTCCTTAAAAATGTTAAGGAGCTTTTACAGACGAAAGACGTCGTTATCGCAGACAAGTATGACGTTCGACTCCAGACACTGCGTAAACCACTAACCGTCTCACTAACCAGGAACAATCACCTAGGACAGCACCGCAAAGCCCTGCGTGACCTCGCAAAGTCCTCAAACGTTCCTACTCGACTTCTCGTGCTGAACTGGGGCGTCGGCAACCTCCCGCAAGCCACCGTTCATCGTGTTTGCGGAGACCGCATCACACAACGCGGTGCTAACCACCAGACACTTCGGCCTGACGAAGATAACGGACACGAAGAGGTCATCTGGATGTTCCTCAACACCCGCGAGGAATTTTCGGACAGTGAGGCAGATGCGGTGATAGAAATGGAGGTCGAAGAGGACATGGAAGCTGCCGTCCGGCGTGCTGTCGATGGCTGCGTAAAAGTGCTGGGGGTCGAACCACCGGAGGAGTCGAAGATTCGGGAAGCGATCCAGGCAATTGAGGAGTATAAGCCTTCTGTCAAGACGTCGGACGAGAAAAAGAAGACGAGGGAGCAGGCGAGGTATTATGGGTTGTTAGCGGAGATGAATCTACAGGAGGTGTTGGGTGAGAAGCTAGCGTCTATCGCGAATGCGAGTGGTGTGGAGGGGGATGTAGTGGGCTTTTGGAACGTGGTGAAGAGTGCAGGACGCGTGACGCAGCGTCCACATGTAACGTTCGTTCATCGGAATTCGTTGCCGGCGGAGAAGGCGCTTTGGAAAGAGTGTGCAGCACTCCACGCGATGAAGCAGCCTCCACTGTTTAGGATTCAGCTTGGACACATGGTATGGAATTCGCGTGTGATGGCCCTTACTGTGGATGAGATGCAGGTGCTTGAGGAGGACGCTAATGATGAAGAAGCTGTGAAAAAAGGGAAAGAGTTCATTGCGAATCTTTCGGAGGAGTTGATAAGGAGGCTGCATATCACGGTTGGGACGAACACTACGGAGGCGAAAGCGGTGGAGGCGAAGGCGCTTGTAGAGGCATTCCGCAAGGGCGAGACCTCTGATGCGTCTGGCTCTATCAAATCCATACCTCTCGATGATGTATCTGCGACTGGGAGGCTTAAAGGCCTGAATAATTAATTAATATGTGTACTAATACTAGTATTCCAATTACTCTCATATCTTCTCTGTACCCCACTCACTAGCATGTACTATATCTCACATAATATTAGCTTCCATCTATTGCACTAGGGCTTACTGTCACGTCGTTGTGTGTACCCGGTTAAAGCCGGTATCAATCGTTCAATAATATACTTGGTAATTACGCAGTTGCAAGAGGTCACACCTAAGCATCAGCCTCGTTTCTATGGCTCTGGGCTCTCGTCTCGAGGAAGCACTTCAAGTTTACAGAGACTCTTGGAACGCGTTTTATACCTGGGAAAAAACTTTTTGCGAAAACACTCTCAAAGAATGTGAAAGGCCCACTAGTCAGCCATCGAACAATGAAATGCGGGATCATGTTGAAGAGGTTTCTCTTGAATTCCAATTTGAGCCTCGCAAGGACGAATCCCTTGAGTATTTCACTGTCGAGCACTTCGATGCTTTCGAGAATCCAATGCAATACTCTACCATGTATTGCTCTCCCAAGGGGGGGCTTAAGCCATCCAGTTATCCCCGTTACGAATTCTGCACCCCGGGATCACGCAATGAGGTCAAAGTCGACACACATTGCGGGGCGCTGGCATTCATTCCTTACGCAGATGATGAGAGGTTCAAGATTGACGATTATCTCTCATCCATTGACCTTGTCGCATGGCAATGGGACTTTCCCGATCCTGACTGTGAGTGATTATTTTATCCTCGACAATATGTAACATTCATCTTTATGCCAAGGGGAGTTAATTGAATTAGAAGTGATGACGCGTCTTGTTCTTGACTGGGGGCTCACTCTTCAGGAGGTAGATGAGTTACAGATATTGAAAAAGTCGCGTGTGGACTGCAGCTCCGGGCTTTTGTGGGATGTTTCCCAACGGTTAGGTTATCCCTTTCTTCCACAGCCTTACTTACAACGATTGTTATTCAGTGACATCGGTGCAATCAGCTGGACTCTTCCCGGCGCCCCCACGCTTTCCAAAGATTTTGTGCAGCATGGATCGGATATGGTCCGTCATATAGATAATAATTTTCCACACTTTTGCCCCAAGTTGTATTGCCTTCGCTTTTTCTGTGGAGCTCACAGTACCCTTTTCCAAGATTGGCGTGGCATTGATCACCCTGAGCCTAAAATGACGAGTAAGGAAGTGAAGAATCCAGATAATCGATACTGTGGAGAAAGTTGTTTTCGCTTGACATATGGCGATGATACTCCATTGGTAGGTGTGAATAATACTTGACCTCTTGAGTTTTCCATTCTGAATCAAAGATAGAGAACGGCGGAATGGGAGGACAAAGAGGTAGCTTTGGTTGAAAGTATATTCAAGATCCTTCCCGATACCACCCCTTGCGATCTCGCCGTAATCTGTCGCAAACGATGTAGCGAGGAATGCCTTCTAATAGACACAATGAGGTGTTTCACATTCTGACTCTTGTTTCCAATAGATATATGCCTTTTGCTATGACAAAGTTAGGGATGACAAAATCGTTGCAGCGCGTTCGGCGTGCACTCCCACAAGTAGACAAGAACAGCATATGTTTGGTGAGCCGTTTCCAAATAAAATGAAGGAGCTCATGTTCTAATCGGTGGTCAGTTGACGAAGTAGAGAACGAGCAATACGAGATGTATGAGTCAAACTCTTTTGAATGTTCGAGCTATTGATGAGAGTTTTTCTAGGCCATCTCCATGCTATCACAGGGGACCGTGCACCGAGAACTCATGCACCTGTCTGAAATCAAGCGTACACTGCCAAAGAAGTTGTCGATGCGAGAAAAGCTGTGAGATTGCTCGCGAGAATGGCTTGCAATTGGCAACGATGAACTGATAAATTTGTATAGGTCCGGTTCGTTGGAGAGGCTGTAGTTGTGGTTACAGGAGGAAAAAGAGAAAAGCAGTAGAATCCCTATGCAAATCTGTAGATGAATGTGAATGCAGACGCTCTGGGAGAGAATGTGATCCAGACGTCTGTATTGGATGTAATGCTCGGTGAGAGGTTTTTCCTCCTTGTCTGTTTCATAATATGCAAACATACTTCACTCTGCCACAATTTTTGCAGAGGTATGAACCATCTAGAGTGTGCTTTTACTAGATATAATCAATCTCTCACAGGCAAGTCCAACAGAAAATGTCATAATGTCGAGCTTCAGCGTGGAAACTTCCCTGTACGTACTGAGGATCAATACCAAATCTTCCTGCCCGTCATTTAGCTTTTTCTAGCGTCTGGTTGTGAAGTCGGGGTCTCATGGACTAGGTGCATTCTCGTCTAACGCACTACAACAAAATAAGATTATCGGAGGCGAGTTTGATTTCCTTCCATAACCACTACTTCGTTCTAACCTCTCCGATATTTATCCCTTTCCCCGTGCTTTCTTACATCTCTTGACAGAATACGTCGGGGAAATTCTCAGCTCCAAAGAACTTGAAACACCCACACAGTGCGTCATCGATATGATTCTCCTTGCTAAAGTGTTTGTCTTGTTGCTAACCTGTCATGAACTTCAAATCAGCACTTTAATTCATGAGCACCTTGGCCTCAACTACATGTATGATATCCGACACGGCATTATCCTAGATGCAGCCAAACTAGGGAATGAGACCCGATATCTCAATGATTCCAAGGATGAGCCGGAGAAGAATAACTGTCAGCCTCAAAGTCAGCCTGCATCTTACAAGGAAACTTCATTTGCTGACACACTGCTACCCAGTATTCCTGATTGACGGAGATTTTCGCATTGCCCTGGTGACCAGTGAGTCTCGACATTCTCATGCACGCTTTCATGCACGCTTTTATTGACATCATGATGTTCTTTCCGTAGGCCAAAGGATTCCGAAAGATCGAGAGCTCCTCTTGGGATATGGAGATACTTACTGGGAACTCAAGGAAAGGAGTCCTGCGGAGACCCACAGCTCTCTACCTGATGAATAAGTCGATTTCTTACATATCTGATAGTGCAGTTTGGGGAATTGTCGGAATTTATCTTCGAGATCCTCTATGTCAATCTGTCAAGTCCTATAACACTCATGTAGTACTGAGTTACATTACTGAATAATGTCAAGTCGAGGCTCCATGGGGTAACAATGAATGAGCTAGTATCTGGTGATACACCTGTCCTGGACTCAGCGTGACTTTATGAAATCTACTTCTAGCTGTGGTTCGCGACGGTGTATAACACATAGAGTTACTTCCAGAATTATGGCCCAAAACAACTGATGATGAAAAGTTCATAATTACCCTCACGAAAGTGAAGGGAGAAGGGATGTAGCAGATGAGGCGCGAATTACTGTACAAAATCATATTATTTTACAACGATTCCTGATACTTTCTTGGCATCAAGTTCATGGATGTCGAACTTGCGGGCACATCGTGAAGAGGAATACTATGTGTTGATGTTACCTGCCAATCCAGAACACCGCCAGCAGTTGCGGAAGCGAGTTCCTTTGACCAGGCCCTGTCTTGAGCCATGCGCAATGCGATAAGCATGCGGGTGATTGCCTATACATGGATCAGCTCACGAAATACAGGGTCATCAATTATGGTACGCACAAGAACGTGTGTGTAAGGTAACAAGAAAGTAGCACTAGCTGTACTGTTGCGAGACATGAGAATGACGTAGGTCAAACCCCATATCGTGAAGAAGGCGCCAGACTCGACAATGATGGTCACGAAACCGGTGTAGAAGGATGCATGAAGTTTGCCCATTATTTCCTCGACCCTCCGCCGTATCCAGAACAACCGGAAAGCTATTGCGATAGAAACAAAGAGGTTGAGGGACACGCATAGGGAATAGAAGGTAGTGGAGTAAAGCTGTGTCTTCGTCGCCCACCATGTGTCCAGAGGCCGCGTTTGAGATATGAGAAGTGGTATAGACATTGCTGAATTATAGTGATTCGGATAGGTTCAAAGGGTAAGAGATATAACTACCTACCGACTCTTGAAATATATAAGAGGGACGGAAAGACGATAATTGGGCGGTTGGAGTTCCAAACAATGTACAATCGATACAGCTAGAGAAGTTCTGCATTAATGACTTGCTTGCTTATAGTCGCTGCAAAGAAACGAACCATCATGATGTCCCCAATCCAGGGCAGCAGAGTTACACTAGATATACAATATGAGTAAGGCAAAGACACTGCGAATGATAACATGAAGGATAACAGACCACACTTGGCTCATAATGTGAACTTTGTTCGTTAGATGGCTGTCCCAATAATTCATGGGTCCACCAGGGTCCAGGCGATTGTCGACGAAGATGGTTTCTGCAAACTTCAAACTACCGGCTATAGCGACAGTAGTTAAACAAAATAACAGCGTCGAATACCCCACGATGGCTCCATACATCTTGCCTCGTTTCGGTCTCGAGAGCAAGACTTGCGTTAGTTGGGCATACAGCATTACAAGGGCGCCTGCATTAATGAGCCCGATTGAGGTGCTGAAGGGAACAAGAAAGCTCACCATAGGCCAACGTAGAGACGAGGGTTCCATTGAACAGGGAACGGTCTAGTAGGAGAGTATCAGGTGTAGGCCCATCCGCCATCGAGGAAGACGTATGGGCGTCGAAGGTCAGGGGAGCATATGGTTGGCAGATGCGATTGTCGCTATATAACTGTCATAACATAATACATACATACCTGCTCGTGGCCAGTGCAATTTGGCGTGATGGATCTGAGGGATCTAAGGGTCAAAGAGGGTCAAAGTCAGCCCGTCGGGTATCAGGAATCCTCATGGGTATGTAGATGAGCATGGATGATTTTTCCCGTTGCCTTCTCGGCAACACCCTGGGGAGATCGACCTGCGGCCTTCCATCGAGTTTCGTTCATGCTCCTCCGAAAGATACCCGTACGTGTTCGTCTATAATGCTATGAGGCAAATAAGTAAGTAGTGCCCCTCGAGATGGATACTCCGGGTGTCCCATGAAACGCCACTTTGATTGACATCAACCTTGAACCGTCTATAAACGTCCAAGTCTTGTGTCCAGGGTGGTTGTTGATTGTGAAAAATCATCAACGCATCAGCGATAAGCTTCTGTTCGCCCGAGTTACATACTTAGTTCATGTCCCTAAGGAAGATCAGTTGTGATACTTATAGCGACAGTCAACCTTTGGCATGGGCACATGAATTACTTATGTTTTGAGTCCGTTTCTGGAGTAAACTCGCCTCAGGCGTCGCATCCCCTTATATCTGCAAGTTCTGCGACAAAGTCTTTGTTTCGTTTGCGTGATCGAATCTGGGAGAGTAGAGTAAACGACCATGACAGCTGACAGCTCTGTAGGAAAAATACTCGGGTCCGGGTCCGAAGACCGAAATTGGAAGGAACACGTGCCTTACCCAGCTCGACGCGTGATCAATATTCGTTGCGACGCGTCCCAGATGTATGGGAGCCAAGCGTGTAGCGAACCCAGACTGAGCTACATACTTAATTTTGAGTTCGAAGATGAAAAAGTATGATATCCGAGTGCTGTTGGATGGGTGATGATGCTAAGCCACCCACTGGCAAGTCTTGGCACCAACACCAAGTTAGTATACGCAGTCCATATTTTTTCATATCTGAGAGCATTGGTTTGGATCCAGACATCAAATGAGCCATAAACCAATCAAAAATGTATGAAAAGGCAATTTGGGCATTGATAGATTGGTGGAGGAAAATATTTGGGTTGGTACGAGTCATTTGAAAATTCGTGCGCGGATTTTCAAGACTAGTATATACAATGTGGAGAGTATTAGATTCCAGCCTGCTACATGCAATGAATTTGAATAAGTAATTGGATCCATTTTTAGGTTAGATACTGTGATATTAACCATTTTTCACTATTTCGCTGATGCAGGTATTATTGAGGCAGTGTAAAGTTACGGACCATTATCATCTGTACATAGTATAAGACTCAAAAGGGATCGTTGACCGTACTCAGCGGCCATAAAATCAGACAATCCTAGTAAATTACTACGATGAACGTCAGTTGTCAGACAGAGATGATGAAGTGGAAACCAGGAGACTGTCAGCAGACTTTGTCAAGCACCGAGGCTGCCGTTCCACTGTCAGTGTCATACGCTTTCGAGTGACACCCGGCCGTGGGTGTTCTGAGTCTAACAAGTTCATACATATGTCATTTTCCAACCTTTGATCACGCTTTGGACTCCTCAGAACTAAGCATATTGGCATCGATCTGGATCCCTGACAGATCCTCACGCTAGTCATGTCACAGGAACATCCCTCAAGCTCTAGTTAAACAAGCCAGCATTTGAGCAAGAATAACATATTGAATCGTCACATATGCTCATACGTCTGAATTGTCTACTTGAAGCAGGTAATTAATACACTGCATACACCATGCCCACTGTCTAGAATTATCAAGCTACTCAGACTTTTGTGTGCATTGCAAATTTGGAGTGTTGTACGAAAACAGCCATGAGGTTGTTTTTGCCTTTGACAAAAGCCTTGGTCTGGAAGTAGAAAAAAAAACACCTGAAATAAGTACGTCTGGCGAGCACAACTATCCTTTGATGTTTTCAGTACATAGGAACTCCAGCGAACCGAGTGTCACATAGTCACTTCTTTTGAACGTGACGATGTTGACTGGTGGCCAGAAGTATATAAGATTTACGCAGTGGTACGTGCTGATAATATTTGTGTCAGTTGAGTCACGTACGCGATGTGAAAGCTTACACTGTGTCAGTCGTCCCGTTGCTGTGCCACTCGTCTGAAGGTACATGAAGTTCTTGGAATCTTGGAACTAAAAAATTGGACAACTGAATGCATACGACCTAACAGAGTCTCAGAGACGAGTTCTTCCGAGAGTGCATCAATGAGCTTCGAAACCTTCTGGTGGCATCGTTCCTGATTTACATGACATGATGCATGAGAGCGACGGCACCGACAAGAAATTCTAGGGTCCCCGGTCGATGGATGCTGGTTCGATGTTGCAAGAGCGCCTCTTGAGCGAATGGCTAATGAAGACGCGGCGATCGATTTCGATTTTCGAAGTCCTTAACCGTAAGTATAGATTCTAGCAAGGCTGAAAAGCTAATGTGAACCGCCTGAGATTGTTCCTGAACAGGACGTAAGCCTGAGATGACCTTCTTCCAGCT
>JAGGAW010000041.1:15136-32809 GCA_017657375.1 Termitomyces sp. T27 | reverse complement strand
TGAACAACCTTAGAGAGATGTCGCTTGAGCCTGCTGAGACATGCATTTCCGTACTTAGATGCAAGTGCAGACTCAAAGAAGGGGAAGACCTTGAGGAGTTCATTTGAAGCGGTAATAATGTTGTTGAAGTTATCCTGTGCTTCGGCGGTGTTATTAAACGCAAACGGAGATCCGAGAAGGCTTTTCAAACTCTCCAAAGCTGTGTCCTCCTGGCGCTCCAACGCGACTTCAGACAACGATGGGAGAATCTCCTCGAAGGATTGACAAAGGTTTCGAACCCTTTTCTCGACATTCTCTGCACTGTATCGGGCAAGAAATGGGAAGAGTGTTGTAAACCCCGTGGCATCCCTGAGGCAAGCAAAAAATGACGTTGCCATGCCCGCATCTTCATGACTGAGAGGACCACTCTTTGCCAGGTATAGAGTGGATGAGGTTTCATGGAAGAAAGCGGAAATAACACCATCCGGCCGACCGGTTGTCATGTAAAGGGCTAATGCATTCAGGATGAGTTCCTGTTGGCTGACGAAAGGGTTACGAGTTCGACAGCTCGACGACCAAAATCCTCCCAAGAAGTAAAGATCTTCCGAAAGAGAAGTTTCGACAACGTCTGTGTGGGTGGTCATGGTAGTTGTTATGGTAGTTGTTGACTCCCAACTTCATCGTACGTCTCGCAGCAAAAGTTTGGTACCAACTCTCTCCCGTGTTGCACCCGCATCTCCCTGCTTGACAGGAACAAACCCGAGAGGCGCTTGTCTTGGCATGACATCGACTTCAACGCCTTCACAACGCTCACCACCTCTCACCTCGAGCCACACAGCTGTAGTCTTCTGCCTATGCTGAATCCTGATGCTCACCAAATCTTAAGCATCTCTGTGGAGCACCTACGGTCCCACCCCTGACTGGGCCTCTCCCTCCCCCGCACGCCAGACCCTGTCCTCTTCCCCTTCTGCACGCACGACACCAGGCTCGTCCCAAAGATACCTACACCCTCGCGCTACTTCCTCTCGCAATCGTCCTCCTCCGACCACTCCTCCAACTCCCCCTCGCATTGCCATTGTCCC
The DNA here is from genome assembly GCA_017657375.1 of Termitomyces sp. T27. Classification (NCBI taxonomy): domain Eukaryota; kingdom Fungi; phylum Basidiomycota; class Agaricomycetes; order Agaricales; family Lyophyllaceae; genus Termitomyces; species Termitomyces sp. T27. The sequence goes on along the minus strand of JAGGAW010000041.1, from coordinate 31,748 downwards.
CTCCATATTGATCAACCCCCCACCATCTATAACCCGTGTGCAGGCGCAAGATCCTGCATCCGCATCCGCCATTGCGGACGGCGGACTCGATGGATGCTGGGTATGATATGACAGGGATAAGGAACGGGAGAGATCAAAGGCACTCGTGATGTTGAGTAGGAAAGTGCATCTAAGTGCGTTGGTTATTTTTTTTCTTGGAGAGGCCTTGAGTCTGCATTCGGCACGAGCTCTGGTTGTCGTTCTGGCTTCGGAGAAGGAAGAACAAGAGAAAGAAAGGAAGACACCGATTCCGAGTTGGGGATACACATTCCATTCCAGCCCTTCGAGCATGCGTGCGAGCCTCGGGAGCGCATTGATGTTTGGGAGGGTAAGGGTGAATGATGGCCTGTGGGGTGTTGAATCCGACTTGTTAATGCAAGGAGTCACCAGTTCTATGGTAGTTTATGTGGAGCTAGACGTTTGCATCACAGTTGTGCACTGACATACTGCCCCATACCCCAGTGAGCTCGTTCGACTCGAGCATGGGTCCTCATTTCTAATCATATTGGTTTTTGAGTATCAGTCGCACACGTTCGAACTGTTCAATAGATTTGGCTGCACCTAGATTTGTAAGAGTGATAGGGATATCACAAAACTGAGTACTGACTAGCGTATGGTGCGCGCATACATATGTTGACAATGACTTGTGTTTTGGCAAAGAAGGCTTGTTCAAGTCAAGCACGGGGTACAGTCGTTTCTTCTCTCTTCAACACCAACCTTCAGCCCTGCTTCAATAATAGCCTCCTCGAGGAAGTATCTTACGGTGAGAACGTTGGAGCAGTACGATAGACGAAGGCGAAACATGAAGGCGCCTATACAGAAGACTACGTGAATTTTTTCCTGAGTTACAATGTTCGAACTGTACGTTTTACAGAGGTACACGTGTGTCCCGCGAATTTTGTGATTGTGAACGCGTAGTATAACGCATCCTTGTCTGTTGTGAGGGGCTCCACTCCGTGATTGTCCTTCCATTGTCTGATACCTCAGACCTCAGTGCTCACAGCAGCCTGAGTGGTGTTTTCACGCTGGAGGATTGCCCGTTCCCGTGCCAAAACATTCTCCAAGTCGAGTCTCTCTGGCCGATGTGGAATAGACCGCGCGTATGTGGTTGACAAGAAAAGCGTCAGAGGCCCGTCAAAGATCCAGTACTGCGCCTTGTCGATTGTGAAGAAGTCGTGATACATCATGATTGCATCTTGAGGTAGAATCTGATTTCGGCGTGAGGTCATGGCAGCGTCGTAGTGAATGGTCCTACCCATCGACGATAGCCCTTTAGCAACGGGACAGTAGCCCTTTGTCATAATTGCTCACAAGTTCCAACCATGTGCAGGTGACGGGAATTGAGCGTCTCGGGGCTTAGACACTCAATAAAAGCCCGAAGTGCATGAGGGCTCACCTAAAGTTCTTCGACGTTGTCGAGACAGAATCTGTCGCTACCGCTGGGTCCATCTTGTGAGCCCCAGCCTTCCGTGATGGTTGGCGGGTACCTGCATTCGAGGTACAATGAAGAGGCAATGTAAAATGAAGATCTGTTATGGAGACTTATAAAGTCGAGGTATCTGATTGATATACGGACTTGTACGCTCCCAAGGAGCTCGTCTAAAGTTTCTGATAGAGGATGCGACATCTCATGAGTCCGAGGAGATCAAACTCGGGCTCAGTACATGTGAGCTGAAACGCATTGCTCCTGCCGTGGAGGGTAGAGAAAGTGGGATTAATGATTGATCCCACTCAGCGTGAGGACGCGTTTATATGGCCAGCCGAATAAATGATCATGGTGCTTGGTAGTTGCACCTAGGTTTACCATGAGTTTTCGATGGTGTGATGAGCTCTCGATAGTGTGATGGCAAAATTTTTGTGAGTGGGACTCGTGTCTCGATAATGGGACTCGGTGTCACGGCCGGTGGTGATCCGGAGATAGATTCCGATCGTTTCTGATCAACCATACTTTCAAAGCGAGTTGAGTACTCAATATTCAATCGAGGCATTAAATGGGCTTTGCGCTGTTTTGCCTGAGTGAAGATGGATGATTCCCCTGTAAGTTGATCACCACTGGCTTCCCTCTGAAGATACCACTTTTTTCATTCGACCTTCTTTTAAGATGACTGTCACCTGGCCCATGTTCAAAGGCGGCTCCCTTGTTCGGTTCGAAGCGTCAGATCTCTCTCTTTACTTCCCTATTTCTTGCTGTGTGAAAGGTACAACCTGAGTTTTCGGATCTCACTTTCGAATTCACACCAGCCTCGTCAATTGTCGTCTGGCAGCAAGACCAGGTCTTGTAGATTCTTCCCGAGTTATTGCCTCAGATCCGGGACCAGAGGTATATGGACGACATCGAGATATTCATGGAATCAATAGATTGGGAGAATCTACTTGAATTCTGGGCGACACTAACGGAGGAGAAACTCGTACAAGTTGATCGATATCGTCACTGGCTTCCCCTTGAAGATACCGCCGTTTTCTTGATTTGACCTTCTTTCGACATCCCGCAATATCTAGTCTACCTTCCATCAAATCTCTCATTCTTTCCTTCCCTAAGTTCTCTTGCCGTGAAAAGGGTACAACCTAGTTGTGTCTGCGGCCTGGGTTCGGTCTTGGCGGATGCTTCCCCGATTGTTCAAGTTGCCTTAAATCCGGGTGCCAGAGTGGATGACGCCGATATGATACTGGGGAATTGCACGTATTCGTGGAACTGAAATGGGGAGAACTTACTCTCGCAGAGGAAGACTGTGTGGCGAGGCAGATACCGCAATCTGTGCCCTGTGGTGTTTGACTCGTCCAACTACAGAGCCATTTAAAACTTAGTTTCACTTGTGTATACTTTTCTCTCAATATCATCATTTCTAGGAGCCATTGATGGTCAACCACTTGGGCCAGAGTGCACTGAGGTCACGTATTTGACGTGTCCCCCGATGGGACTGCATTTTACAAATAGTATCAAGAATATCATGAGATAATTCTTCTGTGTTATGATCCTTTCGTCCTTACCCATGCCGATCTCGCCTGCAACATCATGGTCATGCAACGTTAACCAAACGTTCTATTGTGTATTCAAGTTGCTGCGATAATTGATTGGGAACTGTCGGGATGGCTGTCGTTGATGTGGGAGTCGTATAAGGCTCGAGAAATGGAGCCTCACCGTTTACAGTATTGAGGGAGTCAAGTGTTGTATGTGTTTATCACCGCGTCTTGGGGAAATTTCTAATCACATTGTCCGATGACCTGTCTACTACTACAAACTTAAAGGCTATGAAAGACAGTGATCAGCTATTCGGAGGCCAGAAGGAAAAAATAAGACTTGCCACTAAGTCTTATATCTATGTCTGTACATGTTGCGGACAAATTGTTCATCCATGGCATAATCCAACTCCTTGAACAATCTCTCTTCTATTCCACATTTGACACCTTCCAAGACAGTATCATTAGCTACCCTTTTCACAGCGAGAGAAAGGGAAGGAGAGAGAGAGAGAGAAAGAGAGATCTGATGCTTTCAACGCCATTGAAGGTAGACTTGAAAGAAGGTATCTTCAGACTCGGAGGCCGGCCAACGGTGACAATCCTTATATAAGGAAGTGTTACAAATCCATCTCCACTCAGACTAAACCTATTCAACAGCTCAATTAGTGAGGACCAACCGAACTTCAAAGCCTCAATGTTGGAGGGAGAAAAAACACATTAAAGAGAGTATGTATTAAGAATATCCAGGCAATTTGTCTGTGTGATAGTCCTTTTGCTTTTACTACCATGCCAATTTCGCTCTCTGCAACATCATGGTCACGGCAACGCTCTGTATATTGCCGCGATAATTGACTAGGAACAGTCGGGATGGCTGCCGCCGATATGGGGGTCATATAAAGCTCAAACAACGCAGGCTCACCGTTTACCTAGTATTGAGGAGTCAATTGTCGTATTTATCACGTCTCAGGGAAAATTCTAGTCACAACATCCGATGACCTGCTGTCTACTAATACAAACTTAAAGGCTATGAAAGACATTGGGTGGTACTAGTTTGTGAAAACAAGTGATCAGTTATTCGAAGGCCAGAAGTAAATAAAGATTAAAACTCGCCACTAATTATAGGTCGTATTTTTGTATCTTGCGGTCAAATTGTTCGTCCATGGCATAATCCAACTCCTTGAACAACCGCTCTTCTATTCCGTATTTGACACCTTCCAAAACAGTATCATTAGCCTGACGTACTGCAGCTTGAATGTGCTGCGTGAGGTCGGGATCTGGAATCTTCCAGTCACATCGGAACAGGGGATTGACATATGTCGTCATCCACTTCATGGTTAGACACTTATTGAATGCCTCAATCCATTGGTCGCAGCTGTCACAGATCCGTTTGCCAGATCCGATGTAGAGTTCAGTGCCCGGAGGATACTGGTTTTGCACGTCGACGACATCCATGAGGTACATGATTAAACGAATCTCGGGATGGACATGAAGTGTTACTTCAACAGTCTCGTTGAAAAATTCCAGCAGCGTGGAGGCCATGAGCTGTCGAAGTTCAGCTCTCCCATCTGAACTGAAGCCTTTGGCAGCCCATGGGAGAAAGGCGTCCAGGTGTCGATCTACAAGTCTCCATGTATCGAGAGAGACTTGTTTCGGAATCATATCCGGAACCCAAAGTACTGTGATCTTCGAGTCATTTCTTTGAACGAATCGAATGAGCTGCTTGACATCACGGTATTGAACAACCTTAGAGAGATGCCGCTTGAGCCTGATGAGTTCTCCATTCGCATCCTCGAGTGAATGCTCAAAGAATGAGAAAACCTTGAGGAGTTTCTTTGAAGCGCTAATGATGTTTTTGAAATTGTCATGTGCTTCGGCAGTGTTATTGAACGTGAACGGAGATTTGAGAAGGCTTTTCAAGCTCTCCAAAGCTGTGTTCTCCAGGCGCTCCAGCGCAACTTCGGACAACGAAGGGAAAATCTCCTCGAAGGATTCGCAAAGTTTTCGAACTCTTTTCTCGACATTCGCTGCACTGTGTCGGGCAAGAAAGGGGAGCAGTGTTGCAAATTTTGTGGCGTCCTTTAGGTAAGCGAAAAATGACGTTGCCATGTCCGCATCTTCGTGACTCAGGGGGCCACTCTTCGCCAGGTATAGAGTGAATGGGGTTTCATGAAAGAAAGCGGCGATAACGCCATCCGGTCGACCGGTTGTCAGGTAAAGGGCCACTGCATTCAGAATGAGTTCTTGTTGACTAATGAAAGGGTGACGAGTTCGGTAGTTGAATGACGAAAGTCTTCCCAGGCAGTATAGATCTTCCGAAAGAGAAGTTTGAATAACGTCTGTGTCGCTGGTCATAGTGAGTTCAAGTTGGCTCTGATGGTCGCGACGAGTGGATATACTTATAGTGAATTATTCCAACTCCTATCATCGGCGATTCTTGACAAGAAACTTCCATCAATAATACTTATTGCCGTTTTCGAAATAGTTGACGCGGTTCGCAACACACGTAAACAGTCGCTCATTTCGTGTCCAGAATTCGGACAGCGATATCTCGACAACTACGCATCATATAGACATGATTTCAGGTGTTTATAAATTGTCTCGATGAGCTTTAGCATGCCCCAGCAATAAAATATTGAATTTTTGACTTTGAAGTGTGTTCTGAATTTTTGGCTCTGGTGCAGCTAGGATGCAATTTCCATAAGAACTAGACATGCAGATGACTATTCCTGTGAGTATGTAGAGGCCAACTACCGCTACGTGAACAAAAGAATGATTCGTCGGATGTCCCTGCGGTTTGGCGATTTCGTAGGCTGCTAGTCATCCGACAATAACCAGATGAGTACTGTGTACCTTTGAGAAGCCATTATACCAGTACTTACTCGTTTTGACAGGTATGATCACTTTGTTGGAATCGAAGGATTGTATTGATGTCGACGCCACATTATTCGCCTCGCGTAAACCTTTGATTTTTTCATGTTACCTAGCTATAGGGAGATATTGAGAACAATCTGAGTCAATGGCCTTTCAGTGCTTGGTTGCAGGCGGCCAAGAATCACTATTGTATTCATTTGGGATTGGAACTCAAAGACAGATGACAGACACAAAACAAAGGACGTACAATAAGCGTTCTCTTATGATTCCGAACAAATGCTCAAAGGATCAATGCAAACCCCACAAATTTCATTGAGGAACAAATAAAGAACAAATTTGTAAGGTATAACAATGTAAACAATGGCGAAACCACAATTGTAATGGATGTGGATGAAGTTAGGATGAAGCCCTTTCCGGTAGACTTGGCGTTTCTCCTTTGTTTTCCTTGTGTGGAACCCACCGATGACAAAGGGAAATTATCAACTGGAAAAGGGCACAAGGAGTCACATTGTTCTCACAAAGCATGGATCGAAGGTCGTCAGGTGGGGATAAAGTGTATAAATACTCCCGGTCTCCTCAATCCAAGAATCACATCGAAACCCGTCACACCTTGCATTCTAATCCTCTCCCACTTCTGCCATCAGCACTATGACTAGCTTCAAAGAACAACAAACATACCATTCAGAATTGATGAGGGTATTGTCTGCTTCGAAATTCAAGAATCCCCGAAGTCAAAACACCAATGTCAGCTCCCGCACACCCGAAACTCGTGACGAAATGGAGAACCTGGAAACGATAGCCCTCTACATGGTGTCGGGTAACCATGGTGATGTAATTGCATCTGCATTTGAAGAAACGACCACCGGTATTACCATTGTTCTAGCCAAAAATGACAAGGCATCAAACGACGACTTTAAAGTTGCTCACGAATTTTTGGGATATTTGCGAGAACCGAGCGTCCAAGGATTGCCGGGAATGATCCCGTTCCTGACCGGTCATGGGTCGCAAAACGTTCAAGACCGCGTCGACAAAGTCGGGAAACTCACTAGCAAACTCCGCAAAATTATAGACAGAGGAATCAGAACCTACGTGAAGAGCTCATCCGTCAAAGGGTTACCATTCCTTAACAAGGAGGAGTTCCCAACATACGGTCAACATCTGAGAAAGTTCTGGGCTAAAACGGGAACCACGATAATTCATGACGTCGAACAGGGCTTTGGCATGCTTTTGGATATCTGCCAGTCAAATCCAAAGATCAAGTCTCAGGACGCCAATTCGCACAAACAGCTTCAAGAGTTGATTCTTGTAGCGTCCGCATTGGGAGAATCCAGATTTTTCAGAAAATTTCGAACTGGCGTCTTATCGAAGGAAAAGTGGCTAAAGTTCAAGGAGAAGGGGGAGAAGGGGATCTTTCAAAGTTCTGGAGAAGTCTCGACAAGTTGCGCCAATTTCTTCGTATCGAAATCCTTATACAATTTGTGCGGCTTGAAGAAAACAAGGGGCGTAAATTTACGATCCGTTGGGTGCCTCAAGAGGTATCGGTTCCCACATACTTGCAACAGTTGTGGGGTGATAGCGGCATTCAAGTTAGAAAGGTTCCAAAAGTCATAATCAAACTTGGCGAACAACACGCGCAGATCAGCAAGACGGAGGCGGAAGTGGAGGAGATGCTCAAGTCCAGAAATCCAGACTTTTGGGAGAAGGAGAAAGCCAGACTGAACGAGACTTCATTTCGGCCGAAACTCCACGCTGAGATCCAGATAATTCACGCCTTAGGCAAACCGATGACAGGAACTTCGAACGAAAAGCCACAGCGTGCAATTGGATGTAGCAAAAGGAGTTGTTTCCAGTGTTGGCTTTACCTGCAAAAAGTCAACGAGCTCCTCAGCGAACAATGGATGACCGCTGGAGATCACTCCTGGCCTTACGAGACAGCGGCGTTGACTGGCAATATTGGCGTCTGGATCCTAAGGGAGTTTGTGATGACTATGTCACCGAGAGGGTCAAAAATTATGCGATCAGCCAAGTCAAACAACTCTATGGTCTAGAGCCAACACGGCCATACCACAAACGTAAGAATTCAGACGAATACGCCACAGCGTCCGGGGACTCGGACAGTGACTCAGGACCCAAAGGAGGAGACAATGTCTCTGAACGAGTGAACCCTCGGAATTTGGGAGGGTCTTACAAATGACCTTGTGACGGTCTTCATCGTGTTACATGCTGTTTATATAGTTGAATTTCATTCATGTCTTCCTGGTAGCTCGTATGATTTCATTGTCAAACCATTCATTGGATATATCATTTTCCATGTCTCGCGGCAAAATTTTGGTACCAACTCTCTCCCGTGTCGCACCCGCGTCTTCTGCTTGACAAAATCAAACACGGAGAGGCGTTCATTTTGGCACAACGTCGACATCAACGCCTTCACAAAGCTCACAAGCACCACCCGCACAGCCTAGCAAATCCACCTCTCAGTTGCAATCTTCTGCCCATACTGATGTTCCCCAATTCTCTCCCAGAAACAAAAGTCTTGAGCATCCATGTGGAGCACCCCAGAGTCCCACTTCCCCGCACGCCTCCAGACTCTCCCCGTCCCTGTCCCATTCCCCTTCTGCACGCACCACACTAGGCTTGTCCCAAAGAAACCTATACCCTCGCGCTACTTCCTCTCGCACTCGTCCTCCTCGGACCACTCCTCCACCTCCCCCTCGCATTCCCAGTGTCCCTCCGCATTGATCAACTCCCTACTATCTAGAACCCGTACTATGTGGATCCTGCATCCCCATCCGCCACGGATAGCGGACAGCGGACTCGACGGATACGGTGACGCTGGGTATGATATGACAGGAGTAGGGAGCGGGAGAGCAACGGCACTCGTGATGTTGAGTGGGGAAGTGCATCCGAGTGCGTTGGTCATTTTTTTTTTCTCGGAGAAGCCTTGAGTCTGCATCCGGCACGAGCTTTGGTTGTCGTTCCGGCTTCGGAGAAGAACAAGAAAAAGAAAGGAAGACACCAACTCCGAGCTGGAGATACACATTCTATTCCGCCCCCTCGAGCATGCGTGCGAGCCTCAGGATGGCATTGACGTTTGGGAGGGTGAGGGTGAATGATGGCCTGTGAGGTGTTGAATCCGATTTGTTAGCGCAAGGAGAGTTGCTATGTTGGCTTGCGTACGTTCGCTTGATGAATCTGACCAGTTCGACTTTTGAACAGGTTTACACGCTTCACATAAATTTGACGGGGTATGTGGAGCTAGACGTTTATATCATAGCTACTTGTGCACTGACATATGCAATTGTATCGGTTTTTTTGTCTCAGTCCTACACGTTCGAAAAGTTTCGATAGATTTGGCTGCAGCTAGGTTTGTAAGAGTGGTAGGGATATCACAGAACTGAGTACTGAGTAGTGCACGGTGTATGCATACATATGTCGATAATGACTTGTGTTTTGGCAAGGAAGGAGGCTTGTTGGAGTCAAGCACGGGGTTTATCATGTCTCAGGGAAAATTTTAATCACAACATCCGATAACCTGCCGTCTACTACACAATACAAACTTAAAGGCTATGAAAGACATTGGGTAATACTGATTTGTGAGCTATTCGAAGGCCAGATAAAAAAATAAAACTTGCCATTAAGTCTTGTAGGTGTTGCGGTCAAATTGTTCGTCCATGGCATAATCCAATTCCTTGAACAACCTCTCTTCTATTCCACATTTGACACCTTCCAAAACAGTATCATTAGCCTGACGTACTGCAGCTTGAATGTGCTGCGTGAGATCGGGATCTGGAATCTTCCAGTCACATCGGAACAGGGGATTGACATATGTCGTCGTCCACTTCATGGTTAGACACTTATTGAATGCCTCGATCCATTGGTCGCAGCTGTCACAGATCCGTTTGCCAGATCCGATGTAGAGTTCAGTGCCCGTAGGATACTGGTTTTGCACGCCGACGACATCCGTGAGGTACATGATCAAACGAATCTCGGGATGGACATGAAGTGTTACTTCAACAGTCTTGTTGAAAAATCTCAGCAGCGTGGAGGCCATGAGCTGTCGAAGTTCAGCTCTCTCATCTGAACTGATGTCTTTAACTGCCCATGGGATAAAGGCATCCAGGTGTCGATCTACAAGTCTCCATGTATCGAGAGAGACTTGTTTCGGAATCATATCCGGAACCCAAAGTACTGTGATCTTCGAGTTATTTCTTTGAACGAATCGAATGAGCTGCTTGACATCACGGTACTGAACAACTTTAGAAAGATGTCGCTTGAGCCTGATGAGCTCTCCATCCTCATCATCGAGTAAGCGCTCAAAGAAGGGGAAGACCTTAAGGAGTTTCTTTGAAGCAGTGATGATGCTTTTGAAATTGCCGCATGCTTCGGCAGTGTCATTAAACGTGAACGGAGATTTGAGAAGGCTTTTCAAGCTCTCCAAAGCTGTGTTCTCCAGCTGGTGTTCCAGTGTGACTTCGGACAACGAAGGGAAAATCTCCTCGAAGGTTTCGCAGAGTTTTCGAACTCTCTTCTCAACATTCGCTGCACTGTGTCGGGCAAGGAAGGGGAGAAGTGCTGCAAATTTCGTGGCGTCCTTTAGGTAAGCGAAAAATGACGTTGCCATGTCCGCATCTTCATGACTCAGGGGGCCACTCTTCGCCAGGTATAGAGTGAACGGGGTTTTGTGAAAGAAGGCAGCAATGACGCCATCCGGTCGACCGGTTGTCAGGTAAAGGGCCACTGCATTCAGGATGAGTTCTTGTTGGCTAACGAAAGGGTGACGAGTTCGGAAGTTGAATGACGAAAATCTCCCCAGGCAATATAAATCTTCTGAAAGAGAAGTTTGAATAACGTCTGTATGGCTGGTCATGCTGAGTTGGCTTTTACAAAGTATGATTGCGCAGATAAAAGGGTTATTGCTTGCATGCATGAGTCAAATATTTTCTCCGACAAGGATGATCCCGCCAAGATTCGGAGGATGAGATTGCTTGAATTTCGAGTCTGGAGAAACTTGCGATCTTAGCAGAGGATATGGTGGACTCGAAGAAGCTGCAAAATGGATACATTAGGTAGTTCGTGAGAATAAATGGTGAACTATTCAAAGGCCAGGAATAATGAAATTTTGTGATTTTCCGACTCGACCTGCTAGTGAGCAAAGCTAACAGTACTTCAAGAGATGGTCGCCCCTGTCAAGCATCTGGTCCATAGAATAATCCAAATTGTGGAATAAGCCATCTTCCAACCCACGTTTGACACCTTTCAAAACAGCATCATTACCCTGACGCACTGCATCTTGAATGTGCTGCGTGAGGTCGGGGTCCGGAATCCTCCAATCATATCGCATCTGATTGTTGACATATGTTGTCGTCCACTTCACGGTTAGACAATTATTGAATGCGTCAATCCATCGGTCGCAGCAACAACAGACCCTTTTGCCAGATCCTATATAAAGTTCGGCACCTGGAGGATACTGACTCTGCACGCCAACGATGTCCGTGAGGTACATGATTAAACGAATTTCGGGGTGGACCAGGAGAGTCAATTCGAAATCCGGTTCATCGTCCTCCAGTGTCAACACCATGAGCTCTCGAAGTTTAGCTTTCTCATCCGCATCGATATCTATAACTGCCCATGCGAGAAAAGTGTCGAGGTGTCGATCTATAAAACCTGTCCCCGTATTCAAAGAAATCTGGATTGGATCCATATCCGGAACCCAGAGTACCGTGATTTTTGAGTCATGTCTTTGTACGAATCGGATAAGGTGCTTGACATCAAGGTATTGCACAACTTTAGAGAGATTACGCTCGAGCCTGCTGAGATATACATTTCCATACTTGGAGGCGAGTGCACACCAGAAGGAGGAGAAGACCTCGAGGAGATCTTTCGAAGCGGTAATGATATTTTTGAAATTGTTGTGTGATTCGGTGGTATTATTCAACGTGAACGGAGATTCAAGAAGGCTTTTCAAGCTCTCCAAAGCTCTGTTTTCCTGGGGCTCTAGCGCGACTCTGGACATGTCCGGGAAGATCATCTCGAAGGTTTCACAAAGATATCGGACTCTTTTCTCGACATTCGTTGCGCTGTATCGGGAAAGAAATGGGAGAAGCGTTTTGAACCCCACAGCGTCCTTTAGGCAAGCGAAAAAAGATGTTGCCATGTCCGTATCTCCATCACCGAGGGGGCCATTCTTTGCTAGGTATAGAGTGAACGTGGTTTCGTGGAAAAAAGTGGCAATAGCGCCATCTGGTCGACCAGTCGTCATGTAAAGGGCCACTGCGTTCAGAACAAGCTCTTGTTCATTAGCAAAGGGGTAACGAATTCGGTTCTCTGACGTCCAAAATTTTCTGAGGTATGAAAGATCTTCCGAAAGATAAATTTGGTCAAGATCTGTGTGGCTGGTCATGCTGAAGTTAGCTTTAACGAAAGTTAACGTAGTGAAGATCAGAAGTTATGATACGAGTCATGCATGACGCGTGACGTCAGGTCAGATAATTTCTTTTCCCCGACGGATAATCCCGCCGAGACAGGCCGAGCTTACACAAAAGAATTTGCAAAAAACAAGGTAGTACACGATAGAAAAATTGGTTAGTTTGCAAGGAATGTTCAAGGATCCAGCAGTTAGCATCTGCAAAGGACCTACGTACCTACAGCTGTACTTATCTGGAAACGCTGTGGAGATTTCGTCGAAAAATCTCAACACCAGCAGCGTATACGATTTAAAAAAAATCACTACGTTACCGTGACCGATTGAACCGAGCCGGAAAATGTAGAGGGGATCTCAGAATGGAAAAGCGAAGGCACGAAAGTCAACGCCCCTCTAGACAATAAATTCAGCAGCAGAGATTGACAATCCACCACATGGTAATCAAACCAGAACAATTATAAACGAAACCCCCACCTCGAGGTTCATATAAACTTCTTCGCCGACCTCCGCGTTGACATGGTGTGTACAGATCGTACTGGAACCGCTGTCACATAAAAGGATCAGCCTATTTTATAAATGTATGCTATGCTACACACCTGGTAGTTCGAAATGGACTTTAAGGCTGACAGCGGGAGTAGCGTTCCCTACTATGGATCCTGCACATGTACTTGTCAGCCACTCATCCGATGGTGACGAATAGTTGCCTACCCCGACACTTCACAGGGCTTTTAGTCTTAGTAGAAGCCGTAGAATCGCGTCGCCTAGCTTTCCGAGGTCCCGTCCCCTTGCGCCTCTGTTGTGCTTTCACGCCCGCAGCGAGAAGCACTGAAACACAGAGCATGCCATTCAATGCTAACGATGAGAGAATGAAGAAGAGGAGCATACCATCAAGAGCCTCACTCTGGATTTCCAACGCCCTCTTCCTCCGCATCTTCGTCTCGAACAGTTTGAGAGTCTTTTGCCGGACGAGCTGTGTGGCTTTTTTCATCTGGCTGATGTCTTTTGCGAGGTCATCGTAGAGGGAGAGGGCAGTGTCATATTTGGCGAGGAGGGACGCGAGGGGGTTGGGAGAGAGCGGGGAAGGGAGGGAGGACATCCTTGGAGCTGGGTTGGTCGGGCTGAAGGATGACTACGACACCTTTTATTGCGGTAAACTTTAAGCAGTGGAGGATGACTTCAGTCGTCCCCTTAGGTTTAAAAGAAGTCTCGTAGCGGCTGACGCTGACGCCAGATAGCAAATTGCTCGTGTATTCGATTAACTAGGTAGGGGGAGCGTACACTTCACTCATCTTTGCGATAAGCTCTGGGAATCTCTCTGCTGGTACAAGCATGATCCGTCCTCTAGTATCAAGACCAAACGAATCCTTCTCTCGGGGTTCGTTGTCAACTTTGTAGCGGTAGTCGACGGAGTGTACTGAAGCCTACGGTTTTTGATGATTCAACGTACGTTCAGAACATCCTATGCGAGAGAGCACATACCAGTTTGATGTATTCGTCCTCTGGATGGTAAGGATAGATACCGTCTGGTGAGGTCTCCGGCATGGGTTGAGTAGTTGTCGCTTTTTTAGATTTTTTGGAGGTGGGGCCTTTAGAGGCTGGTGCGGTGTTGAGTAGGACAGATTCTTCTTCGGGTGTGAGATGGTAGGTTCGGGATATGAATAGACAGTGGCTGAATGTGTATGGTTCATTCTGAATTAAATTAAATCAAGCATTAGAGCACGAGGATTGGGGAAGATGGCGTCGGAGGAGTGACATACATCGTCTATGGCCCATTGCATTTCTCTGCTGAGCATACTGTACATCGGAGGAATGACCTGCACGGGCATGTTAATCAGACGTTCGGATAACACGAGTCCGACGTGGGATTGATTTTGGGAGAAGAGGGCTTGGAGGGTTGTGTGGAATGCGGGATCGGCAGACGACTTTTCAAGGGCGTAGTTCGCGATCGCTTTTATTGAAGGGTGTTCCTATGCATCATGAAAATTAGAATGTTTTCTTTTCAAGTGAGGAGAACGTACATGGTGAACGTGCATGTTCAGCACGGTCAAAAAAGCATATGGGTCGCTTTCAATGCCATCAGTCTTTATCGTTGTCCCCACCGTTGGCTGGCTCAGTATGAGCTCAGTGAGCGCGTGCAAATCGAAATTATACGCTTCAGCATCCTTTTGTAGAAGTTGGCCGAGTAGTCTCTTCAGCGCTTGATAGTCAACCTTAGGATTGGGGTCGAAAAAATCGAAATCGACATCGATAAGGGACTACTGGGAAATTGTATTGACAAAAAAGCTTCAGGTAGTCTGAGAAGGACATACAACATCGGAAGAAGAGTCGTCAGAGTCGTCTCCGGCAGATTGTTTGCGCTTCGACATGAGCAGATGAGAAGTGGGACCGAGATGAGCTGCTGCTCAAGCAAGCTGCACTCCGAACTGGTTTGCTTATATGATCAGTGACACGTGATAGAAAATAATGCACTCGGAGTCACGGTCCGACCGGGCTTCTGCGACGGATTCTACGAACGAACGAAGGGATGGGCGAGAAAAATTTGGTGAGCACGTCAATCACTCAAATCCTATATAGTGCATGCTGATCCGGGTGTTGCGCATGCGCGTTCACTAGGGTTCATTATACTGACCAATTAGAACGATCAGTTCATCGTGCCACCGTGGACGCGAGCAAGATAAGCTGGTGATAAACTCAAGCTCTGGATAAACTTCGTCACCCATTTCACAACATAGAGAGTAATTCCATGTCGTGCGGCTTGCGATTCCCGACTACCTGGCAGGAGGGAAACGGTTCAAACCCTGGGAGTCAGGCGCCAGTTCTCCGTGCACCGACGAAACTCGCTGTCCTCCAACATCTCGTGGTTTTTACTTAGCCTTTGAGTTTCGGAATGTCCGGAAAGCAAATCTGGTAAGTACTTACTTCAGGTCGTCAGCCACAGACTTATCTCAAGATCCGCGGAAAATCCCTATTTATTGACTTCCCAGTTTTAGTTACACACCACGCCTCACCTACTACAAATGTTGAGAGCCACAAGGACCTCTCGGCCAATTATCGTACAGGCATCGCGCCTGCCGTCGCAATCATCGTTACCTTTTCCACGTTATCAATGTCGTTATACAAGTTCCGGTGTAGGACAAGACTCGACGAAACGGTGGAAAATCGGCTTGTATTGGAGTGGTGCTCTACTGGCGACTGGGCTTGTATCACTACCAATCATTCATGCCGAAGGTGTGGCTCCTGATCCAACCAAAGAGATGACGCTTGGTGAACTTCTTCGGGCCTACGCTGTGTTCACCATGTGTTCGTTCCCGACACTTGTCGATAACTCTCCGAGGCTTTTGCAACTTGCAATGTCGCCTGGGATCAGGTGGTTCGGTGAGAGATTCGTTCGCTGGACATTCTTTGACCAAGTACGCGACGTCCGGAATGCAGTTCGTATATGGAGCTCATATCTCACAGTTCGTCGGCGGTGATACAGCAGAGAAGACGCTGCCTATATTGTACAAACTCCGAGGTATGAATAAGGGCGCCCTATTTGCATACTCAGTTGAAGTCGATGAGAGCGAGGCGACGGGGTCAGCATCTTCCAAGAAGGAGCCGTCTCCACACAAGCGAATCGTCCAAGAGATGATTCATTGCATCGATGTTGCGGCAGATTTTGAAGATCGCGTGTCAGGTCGCCTCCACAGTGGCCGGAGAACGTGGGTAGCAATAAAGATGGTGCGTCAGCGCTTCTTTTCCCGCTATAGTTGTTTGAAGGACATTTCAGAGCGCGTTAATACCTGACGCAAATGTTCTCGTCAAATTCTCTTCCCATCTCCTAAACACTCGGCCTAAACGTTCTGTCGTCTACCCCGGATGCCCCCATTCCTCGGATCTTGATGTATTAGAGAAGCATCCTACCGGAACTTTGACGGCTGAAGACATTGCGGCACTTCGTGACTTCCATGCCGACCTCGTCAGAATATGTGAACGTGCACAGGAACGCGGAGTGAAGATCATCGTTGATGCGGAGTATAGTTGGTACCAACCAGCGATCGACGCTTTGACCCTGTCTCTTGCACGACAATTCAACAAACTCCCCTCTCGCGGGAATGCAGATAACTCCGCCGTCCAGCCGCTTATTTACGGGACTTACCAAGCCTATCTGCAACGGTACGTTTTACTCTTGATAAGTTCAACAGTCCCACAATAATCTCCTTATAGAACGCCTGAACTTCTCGCACAATCCCTCGCAGACGCCAAAGCAGGCAACTACGCCCTCGGCGTCAAACTCGTACGTGGGGCGTACCATCCTTACGAAGTCGCAGCACACAAAGCCCG
>JAGGAW010000041.1:0-14758 GCA_017657375.1 Termitomyces sp. T27 | reverse complement strand
GTTGCAGAGAGGATGGCGATCGGGCAGTTGTACGGTTGGTCGCATCTTCCTTTCAGGTTTGTTATGAATTTGCTGTGACCCTGATTTTGGTAGGCATGTGTGATGATTTGACGAATCATCTAGTCAATTCGACGGCGTCTAATACGCCGTTGATTATCAAGTATGGGTGATTGTGATTGCATGCGTGCTTTGCTGACATTTTACCAGATACGTGCCCTACGGTGCTCTCTCCGAGGTACGCGCAACACAACCTTCACCCTCCTTCACCCCATCCAATGGCTAATCATACCCACAGGTGATGCCATATCTGAGCCGTCGCGCAATCGAGAACAAATCTGTCCTAGGAGAAGGCGCGGCTACAGTAGAACGACGGCGCGCAGCTGATGAGATCAAGAAGAGGTTGTTTGGATCGTGGTATTCTGGAAAGTAGACTTATCTGGATAGGACGAAGATGTATATTGACTTCTAGAAGATTTGAAATCCGAGCCCGAGCATGAAAAAGCACGTTGAATGTGGCTGAACACCATTGCACCGGAGCAAGTACACCTCATCGAGAGACCTGCATCGTCAAGTCATGTATATGCATCAACTTCGATGATATCCAGATATGTTCCCTTGATTCAATTTGATTAAGATTAAGGATCCACTGATACGCTGATTAGGAGTAGGCATATATACAGACGGTACACGTTCAAGGAGACCGTAATTCGTATGGAGGAGAAATGGTGTGATTTCAGTGTGAGCAATGAAAAAACCCTAAGTATGTGCCGGCAAAACTGAGTCTGTGATGGTGAGTGAGCAAGTAGGGACTCCGACTTGCGGAAGAAGTCGACCGTCCTATTTTGTGATGAGGATGGATTCTGAGCAAGCTTCAGAGACGGGGCTAGGACTTCTGGCTAGGAAAGAACTCCCCGTCCAACCCACGAATCCACCACTACACCCTGGACGTCTGCAGCGTGGTGTTAACGTTTCATGTTGAAAGCCCAGACTCCTTGCCATGGCCCAGGTGGGGTGGGGTAAATGCTTTGAGTATGTTCACTTCCACTTTTGACGACTCTCACCATCATACGTAAGAAATTGTGTTGCAATCCACAGTTGGAGTACCAGTTGATTTAACCCCCTTCATTGAGAGTCTGCGTTTTGAATGAGTAAGTACTCGGAGGTACATATGTACTACTCTTAACGACTGACTTCGACAAAATGACATCAGATCAGACAAATTTATAAAACTTTCCTGTTTCTCCTCATTCGGCCTTCTTCGGAATCAATACCATCACCCATGCATAATGCAGAATGGGTCGACGTTTACGGTGGGCCACTGCGAGTCATAACATATGCATAACTAGCCAAATGCACTGACATGGGAGCTATTCACCACCGTTGTAAGGCAGTGTAAAGCTCTGTTGCCTCTATGTAGGCATATCACAGATCAAAATGTTAAACGACGCTTGATCTGATATCACAGATGGCCACGAGGTACTTTAATTAAACGCCCACGAAAAACAGAAAAACTTCATCTCTCCTGCCGAGATTCAGAGGGGTGACTTGGCATTTGTTTATCTGTTTCATGAAGTTTACGTAGTGCCCGAACTTCGACTTCAACCATCAGACTCACAGATCAAAATGTGGTGAAGGCACATATTTAAAGACCTTCAGTGAGTTTCCCTCTCATCATTTCAATTCATCTTTCAGTGGTCTGATATGTTCAGCGCGCTCTTTTTCTTGGGGGCCACTGCATCTCACTTGTTTCTGTGCGCGCAGGGTTTGCGCCCCCCTGCGCACGACGTGGTTCTTGATTTGACTATTAAGAACAAGGTTATAAACCCGGACGGCTTTACGAGATCGTTGGTCTTTTAGTTTCCTGCTTTATGTTCTCGTCTGACATCTTGATTTAAAGATCTGTTCTTGCTGATGGAACGTTCCCCGGCCCCACGATTCGTGGAAAGAGGGCAAGTTTTTGTACTACAGGCTTCTGAGATGCTCACTCAGGCCGCAATAGGGGAGCAGGTTTAGAATTAATGTTATAAACCATTTAACTGACAACACTATGTTGCGGAGCACTAGTATTGTGAGTTTTTCTCTTGAATCATATGTGAATCATAGTCTTCATCCATTCATTGGTTTTGACGCAGCATTGGCATGGCATTCTCCAACGTCATACTAACTGGGCCGATGGTGTTTCGTTCGTAACACAATGCCCGATAGCACCTAATGACTCCTTCCTTTATGACTTTACTGTTCCTGATCAAGTGGGGACTTATTGGTATCATTCCCATCTATGTAAGTCTTGCAAGTCTTGCTTGAAAATCAGCTATTTAGATTGTCTCTCAGCAACACAGTATTGTGATGGGTTGCGTGGTCCCTTTATTATTTATGATCCACACGATCCGTACAAGAAGCTGTACGACGTTGACGATGGTATGTCGCGTTCAGTTCTGCGCGAAAACATGAAGATAGGCTCATCCATTAATTTTTATTGCGTAGAATCGACCATAATTACCCTGGCTGACTGGTGAGTTCCTCTTTAGTTACGATTGAGAGGTGCCTAAACCATTCTAGGTATCATAATCCTGCAAAAATGGCTTCCGTTAACGGCGCACCTCTTTCACCTTACTCGACGTTGATTAACGGTAAAGGCCGCTGGAAGGGCTCGCCTGCTAACACGAGCCTGGCTGTTATCAATGTAAAGAAAGGTTTAAGATACCGTTTCCGCATTATCGCAATGTCTTGCGACCCCAACTTTACATTTTCGATTGACCAGCACCACATGACCATTATCGAGGCTGATGGTCAATACACGACTCCTCTGACCGTTGATCAACTCCAAATCTTTGCCGGCCAGCGTTATTCCGTCGTGGTTAATGCAAATCAACGTATTGGGAACTATTGGATCCGTGCTAACCCAGATCCTCGAGGTGTCCCGGGCTTCGATGGTGGCAGGAACTCTGCTATATTCAGATACCACGGAGCGCCTGATTGTGATCCTAAGACGAATTTGACGGCCCAAAACCCGTTAAAAGAGTCAAATCTGCATGCTCTGTACAATCCTGCTGCCCCTGGATTGCCCCATGCAGGAGGTGCCGACATAAACTTGCTTCTCAAGATCTCTGTCGATTTCAATCATACTCCTTTTCCAAATTTCTTGATAAACAACGTGTCATTCGTTCCACCCAATGCACCGGTTCTCCTTCAAATCATGAGTGAAGCACGAACAGCACAGGATTTGCTACCTCGAGGGAGTTACTATGAATTGCCTCGTAATAAAGTCGTTGAACTGACTATTCCCGGTACTCCTTTTGAGCTTGGCGGCCCGGTGAGTATACAAGTGTTCAAGAAGCCTTAATGCAATACTGACTGTGTATTTCCAGCATCCTTTCCACCTGCATGGCGTATGTCCATTCACGCCTATTCTTCAATTCAACTGGTATTGACGTTTGGGCAGCACTCCTTTTCTGTCATACGCAGTGGAGACAATGATAAATACAACTATATTAACCCAGTGCGCCGTGATGTGGTTAGCACCGGCTTTGCAGACGGAAATACTACAATTCGCTTTGTCACTGACAATGCCGGGCCTTGGTTCCTGCATTGGTATGTTTTTTAATCGAGTCCTGTACGGCTCTACTGACATGCATCTGTATCAAGTCATATTGACTGGCATCTCGAGCTGTATGTACCATTTTCTTCAGAATCATGGGGCTATGAACTCATAGGTTTTTTCGCAGTGGCCTGGCCATCGTTTTCGCTGAGGATATCCCTCAGATCAAAGCAATGGACCCCACTCCTGGTAAGTGTCCGCCTCTCTGGCCGCATATTCAGCCCCTCAATAACGGTTCTCCTCTTGCAGCGGCCTGGGATAGATTGTGCCCCAAATATAATAGTTTGAAGCCAGATCAGCTATGATCCGAGTTTTTTTTATCACATGTTCACCTTGTGGACACTTTCACAAAACCGAGGCTGTCAACACTCAGGGATTTCCAGTCCTGGATCCTCTCGTGTTCCTCGTACTTAGTGTACTATAATCAAGTACTATCCGTTCCGTTGAAGTTCTTGAAACCTTTAGCGACTTTGAAGCAGAGTACACTGTCCGACTCAATACTTTGTGTTTACGTGGCCTCTCCCAATCCCTCGAGTCTCTTCGAAAAGGCCGTTCGAAACAACTGAAGATTCGAACCGTGGAAGTTCTCAAGCAACAATCATTGCTGGCTCTGAAAGGAATAACTACTAGTATAAATCCTATGCTGATGATCCGCCATTCAGGTCATACATTGGGTTGACTATGACCAACAATGGGAAGCTCCATATTCGATTGTGTAGAGAGCGGAGGGTTGCATATCGATGAGGGACGTACTTAAGCCTTCGGATTAACCAATTCCATCCTGAGTGGTAACTGGGGAGTCTCTGGAGAATTCTTCAGCGCCGGGTTCGTGATCCCACTGTTCTGCCAGACAATCTCTTCCCCTGGGGGGTAGAAACGGAACTGGGAGATGAGGGTGGACAAAACTACCTCTGCAGCAAAGTTACTTGAATCAGAAATTAGGGATTCCGCTTAATGAGAATGGGGTATTCACTCATTTCCAGCTGCGAGAACTTAAACCCGATACACGCTCGGCCACCACCCAGGAACGTCAAACTGGAGAAAGAGAACTTTTAATCTTAGTTTCTGTGGAGGACCAGACCACTGACAGATGCGAATAAATCCCAGGCATATGAGCTTCATGCAAAGCCTCTGGAATAGGCGCAAGCCATCGCTCCGGCTTCCATTCGAGAGAATCCGGACCCCACAAAAGAGAATCCCGATTAGCATTCAGAATGGCAATGAAAATCTCGGTGTTGTTGGGGACCAGTATTGAATCCATCTCGCGTCCATCAATTCCTTTAATTGGCGTGGACAGGGGTAGAACGATGTCTTTTCGGGCGCTACGAACAAGGAATAAATTAAAGGAAGAGGAATAAATGGTTTATGATACGTGCACTCTGAGGACGTTTGGCACCGGAGCATGGCTAGAGGATATTTAAGGAAAGGTCAATTATTGAGAGGGAACCAGCTTCCAATTAACCTACAGACGAAGGGTTTCTCGACACACTGCATCCATGAAAGGGAGCGAGACTAGATCGTCGTAGGGTATGTCGCCGTTATGGGACTTGCGTGCTTCAGTGACTTCGGCACGAAGGCGCTCCTGGGCTTCGGGGTGCAGTGCTAAGAGGTGAAGAGTGCGCGAGAGTGCGTTGGAAGTCGTATCGGTGGCGGCAAAGGCGAATGTCCTGATGGTCTTTATACTCTATTCGTACTTGAAAGGTATTCAACTCACGACATCTACATTTTGATTATCAAGAGGTGAAGAAACATCGGAAAGATTGGTCGACCCACCTGTCCCAACACTTCTTTGTCAGGCAACTTATCTTCCTCCGACGCCTCCATATTCGCCTTCACTGAATGAATATACCTTGAGAAAATGGTCCATAGCAGAGTCAACAGCTAACTTACTAAGAATACTCATGAGATCCTTCGCTCGTCCGATCTGCTTCGCAAGAGCCTCATCACCTTCCCTCAGCGCCCTCTTCTTTTCCTCAAAAATTTCCGTTGTCGTCTGATCCCACATATCAATAATATCCCGAATAGCACGCATTCTCTTGCTAGGAAAATGGTCAACAAACCACCTCCTAAATTTCGGAGAGCCAATCTTGACAAGGATGGGGAGTAGAAACTGGATTTCTAGGGACATTTTTGACGTGGCAGGGCTGGTCGACGGAGCGTCGTTGTAAGCAACAGTTGACGTTAGGCATAAAGAGCAACACTAACGCGAATGCTTTAATTGCTTCACAAAATGGATGCGGCATGGCGCCCTCCACCAAAGGATCGAAAGAATACCCAAGGCCGCTTTGTCCTATCATTTCAAGTGCAGCGCGACTCATCCAGTGTAAGATATCAACCTGAGGAGTCATTGAGATCAAAACCCTGATTCACGGGGAATTCGCTTACTTCTCGGATACCCTGGGCAAGCTTATTCTTGATGACTTTCTCGAGCTAGTGAAAAGGATTAAAAGTGTCTCTTGATATGACGCGGTTTGCCGAACCTTCTTTGCGACGTCGCTGAACATGGGGACTGGATGAGCAAAGCATGATGCATGAGCTACAATTCAGATTGTGATGACCGCGAGCATAGGTCCGTACCCATGTTACGCATATGTGCAATTGAAAAAACGGGATTCAACATTTTGCGTTGTTTCTTGTGTTGTTCACCTGATCAATTTTAGTTGTGATCAGCGTCTGTATAGATGAAGACGCACCTTGTGTAGATAGAAGGCCTTGGCCAAACATGATCGTGTTAGACCTATAGAAATGTTATAAACTGACAGTACTATGGATGAGCATCTCCGCATACGCAAAAAATGAGCTGGTTTCCTCGTATATGGCCTGGTCCTATTCAAGCGGTGATAAACAATTGTCAATGCTAAGGAATATATTGTCTCACCTTCACAAGGATATGGTGCAGAGCCTTCGGGTCATAAACAACCAGATATTTTGACTGTTACGAGCTTAACAAGAATTCGCACAGGACAATGACTTTGACTTACACCGAACATACCCCAAATTCGAGCGACTCTACCATCTGTGAACGCTTGGCATCAGAGCTGGAGGACACCACCTTCAAGATTTTCATACATCGTTCGGAAATCATCGAATTGAATTCCCAGCCGACATTGGAGATATTGAACATTTGGGCCAAGTTTCCTGAAGAAAGTATGGATGGACCGGCAGAAGTATCACTGTGCGGCACAGTATACACACCTTTGAAGAATGACTCAGGTTCAGGCCCCGGGATATTATCGATGTCTGGTTTTGACATAAATCGTTTGAAAGCCCAAACAAGCGCAAGGAGGGCAAGAAATTGGACCAATAAGGCGAACATGATGTCAAGATACTTAGTACTCGAGCAGATACTTGGGCTGACTTTATATACCAATAGGTTCGTGCTGCTTTCCGTCGGGGCGATGACACGAATCTGCGTACGTATCTGGGTTCTCGTGGGTATTATGGTGGGCCGAGTATACCAAGAATATAGAAAAAAGTACCAAATAGAGAGCTTGTCAGTAACATGAGAGACATAATCATTTGACTTATCGTGCCGACGGAAAGTACAAAATTGCGAATGGTCATGGGATCGAGTGCTTCGATTGAAAATACTCTTTGACGGCGAATCATAGAGCACTGCCCACGTTCGGAAGCAGCTGAACGAGGTACTGATTCCGGGAAATGGCTGTATGTTCTCGCGACGTCTGGTAGATTTGTGTGAAATACGGATCCGTTCCGCTATTTTGATTGGGACTTATCGTATTGAACTACGACTGTAGCAAGCTGTAGAGCTAGCTATAACGGAGTGCGAAGAGGCGTTGGTCAGTGTTCAGTATATGTCAAAGTGTGCAATAGCTGTCAATAATGAAGGGGCAAATTTTAATAATAGCACCTCGAAGAGTAAGTACTCTGGATACACTTGTCGAGAATTCAATTCAACTTCAAGCAAGTAATATGAGAGTATAAGCAGTTCAAGATAACGTTCAAGCCGGCATAAAGAAGCGCTGTGTGGACAATGTTACTGCATTGACTGGGAGGCGGAAGTTGGTGGGGGCCTGGGAAACCTGGGAAACAAACTCTAGATCTGGCCACACGCGTTGCTGTCTTCTATCGCTGTTGCCAAATAGTGATCTGGTGCCGGTTTGAACCTTTGACGCGTCGGAACGGAATTCTTTCGCGGTCGATTTGTAGAAAAGGATAGAGCAAGATCTAGAACATTCTGCTCGAGCTCGAGAGAAAGACATGTTTTTTGTTCGGGTATCGCTATCGACGCGTCAGATCAGGGTGAATGAGTCACGTGCGAAGATAAAAGCCCATCGCCACCGACAAGTGCTTGTCATTCTCAACCCATCTCTTAAACTTTCGCCCGACATTAATTGGTATACACGATGACGAAAGGATATCTAATGAATAGTCTCATCGAGAAAGCACGTAGATAATACGATTTCAGCACATTTGAGGCGATGTTGACACCCTCGTTCTTTAGATGCTTTCACCTGACCAAGACTTTCGGTGAGTCAAATATCAACGCGTTCTTTCTTGGAGTCTCATGCATATCGTGAAGGTTTATGGGTCTTAATGACTTGATGACAGAGATCAAGCAAGATCCGAACTGCTTTCTTGGTGATGAAGCGGTGGAGAACAAGGTCTTAAATCAGGTACTACTTCTCGTTGAAGACAAGATCTCAGAAGTAAAGAATCAAGCGGTGAAATGGTGTGTTTGTGAACTCTACTTCTGGTGAAAGCTCCTCATCGTATCTTAGTCTAGGACAACTGATAAAGATTATAAGACAACCCCAAATGGAGACCGTGGTGGACAGACTTATCGAGTTCTCGGGCGGTCAAGATGAAGAGCTTCGTGATATATCAGGTCTTGGTGCGTCGTGCGAAGTCGTCTGGGTTCTCATCCGCTGAAAGCTTTTTAGCCCTTAAAACTATCACAGCAGAATTGCCTCCTGATGGCAAGGTCGCGGCGACTGCCTGCGAGAAGTTAACACCCAAATTACTAGGACAAATTCAGAACGTGAGCATCGTCTAGGAATCAAAACTCATATTTATACTGACGCCGCCACGTTAGCCGAGCACTCCCCCCGAAGCGCTCGTCGAAATCCTGTCTATTCTTTCCATCCTTATCAGCCGATTTCCTGCTCTACTTGCCGGTACTTCCTTCGATCCGCCACCTCTACCGGTTCTTGCCCCTCTCCTCTCCCATGGACGTCCTGTGGTCAGAAAACGTGCCATCATCACTCTGTCGCAGTATGTTCCCATATCGCGTCCAGAGTTATTTCATGATGTCCTGAGGACAAATGTATTCTCTCACCTTGATGATTCGGCGAATGTCGAGAAACAGAGGACAACGGTTCAGTTAGTTGCTGCTGTTGCACGTCATTCTCCGGCACAAATCGCCCCCGTTCTTGGTCAGATCGTGCCTGGTATACTGAAAGCCGTTCAGAAGGATGATGACGAGCTTCGGGAGGGTTCTCTGCAGGTTAATGTCGATGTCTTCTCGTGAATAGGACTTTGGTCTCATATATTGCAATAGGCGCTCGAGGCCATTCTGTTGAGGTGTCCGACAGAGACTACCCCGTACCTGGATGCCATTGTGCAGGCCGGAAATCAATTCATCAAGCATGACCCGGTATGTTCGTTAATACTGTTTCAGCATATGGACTAATATTTGATACAGAATTATGCTGGTGATGACGAAGATGAGGAGATGGCCGATGCGGACGATGACGATGACGATGAGGAACTTGACGATGAGTGAGTCCTAGTCCTCTTCGATGGAAGAACAAAACTAACATTTAGCAGATATTCCGACGACGAGGATACCTCTTACAAGATTCGCCGTTCTGCAACAAAGCTTCTTGCAGCCATCATTGGAACACGACCCGAGCTTCTCATACCCATCTACAAAACGGTCTCTCCCGTCCTGATTTCTCGCTTTGGTGATCGTGAAATGACTGTTCGACTTGAGGTTTGGGCAACATACGCTACTCTTCTCAACCAAACGGCAGTCTACGGGGTTCCCCAGGGCAAGGATGACATTAGGAAGAGAAAGCGTGATACAGAGACCTCCGATGCCGTAGAAAGCCCCTACAGTCTCCTGCAATCCCAAGTACCTTCCTTATCAAAAGCACTCTTGAACCAGCTCAAGTCTGCAAAAACTCCGCCTACGACCCTTCAGGCTGGTTTCAGTCTCCTTCATGCCCTTTTGACAGTGTTGCCAGGATCTCTGTCGACTCAGGTTCCATCGATCTTTGCCACTTCCAAGACTATCCTTTCTCAGTCTCCCACAACCACAACTTCGACTTTGCACCTGACTTGCCTGTCCTTCCTGGCTCTGTTCTTCTCGACCCACCCTCCACCTGTCTTTGTGGGATTCCTTTCGACTTTGACGCCTGTCCTCCTCAAGTCACTTGGAGAGCGCCATCCAAGAATTGCATCAGAGTCGTTCCGCGTGTTTTCGGCACTACTCATTGCACTCAAGCCAATCAAAGGCGCGGATTGGATCGACCCTGTGTACGAGCAGGCTGTCTCCAAGTTGAGCAACCACGACACGGATGCGGAGGTGCGCGAGTGTGCAGAAGATTGCATTGCTGATCTCTGGATTGCGGCCACCGAGACCGTCCGAAGCAAGGGCGGTAAGGAGTGGGAGTCGATTTGTAGGTTGTCGGGCAAGACCGATGGTGCAGTGAAAGTTGTGACGAAGGTCGCAAAAGAAGTATCTGTTGGCGATGCTTGGGTCAATGGCGTCGTGCAGTGGTTGCTGAACCTGCTGATGAAGGCGGGACGTCAAGGAAAGCTTGAGATGTTCCTTGCCTTGGACATCCTTCTCAGGAGGTGAACTCCCTCACACATTTTTTCTCATCAATTCTTGATCATTTTAACAGCTACACAACTGGCATACCACCTGGTCTAGCGCCGGCTTTGGCTGGGCAGGTCAAGTCATACATCTCTGTCACTGACATCGCCCTCCTGTCGCAATCAATGAGCATCTTAGCGTTGCTTTTGAAGCTGACTCCACGAACTACGTTCCCTAAAGTTGAGAAACACCTTCTTCCCGCTATCTATGAGATTTCGCATTCCTCCCTCCTCATAGCCAATGCACTTGATTCGCTGCTTTCTTTTTATGCCGCTCTTGTACAGGCCGATGATCAGATTTCCACTCATGTTGTGCCTAACTTGGTCATTTCAGTTGAGAAAGCGCCGAAGGCCGAGGCCAGCCCGGCTAATGTCGCCAAGTGTATCGCGCAGGTGGTAAAAAGCCAGCCCAACGTCGCTGCCGGTACCATTGCTGAATATTCCAAAAATATCAAGGTTTGTACATAGTAGCTCTCGGATGAGTTCTTTTCTTACCATCAGCGATTCAAAGCAATCGTCAAAAGCGAAATCTTCGCTCGTTGTTCTCAGTCTGCTCATCGTTGGCGAGCTCGGTCGTTTCATGTATGTCCAATTCTCTTCCTACTTCAATCAAAGTAAAAAAGCTTCTGATGACTTTTCTTCAGTGATATGTCTGCGCAGAAGGATATCTTTGCTAATGCCATTGATCTTTTCGGTTCTGAGCAGGAAGAGGTTCGCGTTGCAGCTGCTTTTGCTGCTGGCAAGTCTTATTATTTTATAATATTCGTGGCGGCTCTTGACTTCCTCCTCTAGGCAACATTGCCATCGGGAACCTCTCGCAGTTCCTCCCTGCCATCGTACGACTGGCAGAATGCGATCTGAAGAAGCGTCTTCTTGCTCTTCACGCTCTGAAAGAGGTAGGAATAATCCAATCACTTGAAGCAACTTGATTCACAATTGTTGGCTTAGGTCGTTACACACTGTTCACAAGGCCAACTAGAAGGTGTTGCAGAGATGCTTTGGGCTCCTCTCTTCCAGAACTCTGAGACATCTGACGAGACCACGCGAAATGTGGCTGCAGCCTGCCTTGGCAAACTCGCAACAACACACCCCTCAAGATATTTACCCCAACTTCACGTTCGTCGTATTTTGCTATCATTATGACTTCCTCTGAGAGTGAATTTCCGTTCAGGCCTGTCTCCGTGAATCTAATGCCGCCACAAGGGCGACTGTCGTTTCTGCCATTCGGTATACATTCGCGGACAATTCTCAGTCGTACGATGAACTTCTTGCACCTTTGCTTGTAGACTTCCTTTCCCTCATGCTCGACAAAGATCTCGTACGTCAGGTATCTCCTTTATTCTCACACCTAACGTATGATTCCTGCAGACTGTACGCCGACTTGCGCTTTCATCTTTGAACTCAGCAGCTCGCACTAAGCCGCACCTCATCCGAGAGCACTTGAGCACTCTTCTGCCTAGCCTCTACAAAGAGACCGTCATCAATCCCGACCTTATTCGCACAGTACAGATGGGTCCCTGGTCATACAAGGTCGACGACGGGTTGGATGCCCGCAAAACTGCATATGAAACAATGTATACATTAGTGCGTCTGCGTCTATATGATTTAGATGCTCTTGCAGGATGTTGACCTCGTTGCTACTAGCTTGATACTTGCCTCGCTAAGCTCGATCTCTATGAATTCCTGAGCCATGTGATCCCGGGTCTTTCAGATGACTCCGACGAGATCAAGGTCATTTCGCATATGATTCTCTTCCGCCTCGCGCAGATTGCGCCTGCCGCCGTATCCCAACGCCTAGACGAGGCAACTCCCCTACTCGAGAAGACTATGAAGGGCGCAAATGTTACCAAGGACACTGTCAAGCAAGACTTGGAGCGTGCGGCCGAGCTGCAGAGGAGCGCGTTGCGTGCCGTGGCGGCGCTCAGTAAGGTTGGAGTGGGCATCTCGCTACGCTTTGATACTTTTGTGGAGGATGTCAAGAGGAACTCTACGTGGGGACCCGAATTCAGGGAATTGCTTTCTGCTGCACACTAAATGTAATCTGTACAACGATGTTTAGTACTCCACAAGTACATACCATGATCATTAGTCTGTATCCTATGGACTTGATACTTACATCGCTTTGAGATTTCAACTGGAAGAGATGCTTGCCCTCGAGAAGGCAATATACGGTGCTTGTGGTGTAGACTGCGTTAAAGTAAAGTTAGCAATGACATTCCACCAGATCAGCCTCTGTTTAAAGATGATCGGTTCGTACACAATTGGTAGGTGGTTTGACAGAGTTTTGTAGTCTCGTGTACTAGCTGACCTCATAATGGGCGCCGCAGCCTCAATGCCAGGCGATGTTTTCTTCAGTTACCTCAGAAAACCGAACGTAATTGTACATACTAGAAGGCCGGTAATTGTCCGATCGACTCGAACTTTGAACGTTTCCAAAGCTCCCCTCAGCCATCTCCTCAGCTCTAGCAAATACGGTTTCATTCTATGCGTGTAGTTCATGCGTAGCGCCAACTTAACCTCAGGAAAGCTCCTCCACTACTGGCCCATTTGTTATCGGATACTGTGAAATACGGTGTCCTGGCTTATTGACTGGCCCCCGCTGCTAGTGAGGTATTACTCTCCGGCTCACCTATTGGTGGTTCGGCCGTTCTTGGGATACGTGAACCCTCTTCCTGGCCCCAAAGCTGTTAGGCTGAATTCATTGTTCAGCCGTGCACCATACTACGCACCAGATTTACTATGGTGAACTTCTGATGGCATCGAGAGCTAGTATTGATGCGATTGGACAGTGGACTCTATCTCAACTCTATCTTGATCCTTGTGTTCTATTTAGTCATTTCATGGCCTTTCTCTTCAATGCGCGACATCGACTGGGTGGCACTTCAGGCTTTACTACAATTCTGGGGTAACCAGCCTTCTAACGAAGCCATAGACCCTTTCCCATCTCTACCCGCCTCTTCCTCCTTTGAAAGCTTGCGTCTACTCCAAGGTTCAAGGCTCCTTTCTTCCACTCTTGGTGCTATTCTTTACTTATATCTCTCAATGACAGGCTTCTGGTGCCGATGTCCCACCCGGGCCCTAACTTGAAGGCCATGACGTCCAAGTTGTGCTTCCATAGTGTGGTTATCTAACAAGGTAAAATTGACTTTAATTCTTACAGTAGCGCAGGCTGATTAGGATCGAACCCCTGTTCACCTATAAAAGTGTTGAGGTCACTCTTGGTGCTTCAGTAGCTCCCAATCACCAAAGTCTACCCCATCCACCAATGCTGATGAAAGTCTTTGTACGTCGACTTGAAGCTCTGATGTTGTGAACAGCCAATACTCATGAACATACTTAGACCCTTTTAATTGCCCTCTTCGTTACCGGCGCTGTGTCTACCCCAGCCATTGTGCCTTTCTATACCCAGGCTGATGTCGCCATCATCCAAAATCCCAATGGAGATGGGGATTCTCGTATCTATTACCAACCAAGCTCAGGAGCCATTGCAGAGTACTCCCTCACTGGCCCATTCGATGTTGGACATATCTTTGGTAATACAGCATTTATTGTTGTCCCTGCCATCGAGGCACACCGAGCCACACCAATTACTGCTGCCGTTTTGGGACCGTCATTCAAGGAGGAAAGTCCTATTTTTGTTTCCACAATGATCAATTGGGCCTGACAATGAAGAATGACAAAACAGGTCCATGTTTTCTTCCTGTCGCCAACCAGGGTACTCAGCGAGTATTATTGGTCTCCAGCCACATCCTGGAAGGGAGGCTCTCGATGCCGGGAGTGCCTCACTTCCTTGGGAGCCAAGGTTGCATCTGATGTTAACGCACTGTCTGTCACGATTGACTCGGTGAACAACGTCATCGGAGTCGTGTTTGTGGATGCCAGTAACAATAAGACTCTGAGTGAAGCAGTGAGGAGGAATGGAACCTGGGCTGTTTGGCCGCTTCCTGGGCCTAAGTAGAGGCCTCCAATCCTACCGATTGAAGGCAGAACTTGAATTTGTTACTGTAGTACAGGAAGTTGAATCTGGTACTTGGTGTATATGAGCTTCTTTCATATTATTGTCTTGATGCTAGCGAGCAGCTTGCAAGGTGCAAAAAGTCGAGAACTTAACTCTTTAGAAGACAAAAACATTTATCAAGTCGTACCCGGAGGTCAAGGTTCGGAATAAACGGCCTTCAAATCACGCGGCGAGCGCACGGATTATTTTACACTCCGCAATTGGTGCAAAAAGTCGAGGACTTAAATTTGAATCGATGGGTGCGGAATGTGGATCAATTGCTCTCAACGCAGGAGATCATTAGTCTAGTTTCAAATAAG
>JAGGAW010000040.1:1525-33204 GCA_017657375.1 Termitomyces sp. T27 | reverse complement strand
GGTGCTGGACTTGGACATCGACATAGCGGGCTCAATGGCCTTGAGGGAGAAAGGTATGGAACAGTGTCATTATCCTTCTGGTCGTCGCTGACCTTGAATTGCACCTCATCTATATGATGATCATTTAGGCGCCCACAATCTGACATTAGACCATCGTCTTCCAATATCAAGCAAGCACTTTCTTCGGTGCGCCTGTTCCGATTTTATCTTGTCGCGTCGCTCTGATTCACCGAAAAAGGGTGACGCAATTGAAGACAAAGCTGCTCATACCAATAAGACAAAAAATTTGAGTAGCGAACAACAGGCACGTCTCACCGCGGCTGCAACTGGAAAGCGCGATGCAGGCACGAAGGTACCACTTGCGAAGGAGACAGGAAATGAAAAGAGGCATCCGGCGATGGAAGCTGCCCGAGCACGAGAGGCTCAAAGACTACAAGCAACGCAGGAGGATGCCTTGCGTCAGGAAGCGCGAGCAAAGAAAGAGGCCCATCGGTTTGAAACGGAGGCTGCAGTCACCTCGCAGCACGTTGTTCTCGGAACTACTCTGGTCACTTTTGCTGGGGGCTTAGAGGTACAACGCCTTGTTAGCGGCTTCGAATCCTGCCGTCTCACCATCAAGAATATTCCTTCCAATACTGAACCGCAAGAAATCACCAGCCTTTTTACTCAGCAGGGAATGAGCCACGATGATGTCCATATTCTTTCGATTGATAATGGTCGTTCTGAGGCAAGAGTCCTCACTAGCGCTGCCCAAGGTGGATTAGTTGCCATTGGCCTGAAAGGGATCGAATTCAAAGACAAGAAACTAGAATTCGAAGTCAGTGATACTGTCTCCGCCAATGCTATGGGTGAATCCAACAACCGACAAATTGATACTTTGAGAATTACCTGGTTTGCGCCCTCTCTTACCATGATTGCGACCTACCCCTCCATAGACATTGCTCGTGAGAAACAGCGATCGTTGGACGGCAAGATCGTCAGTGGCCGCAAGATCAAAGCCGAGATGAACCGTCCCCCTACAGGCCCTGCCCTCCGCTACTATAACCCCAACTCCGTTAAGATCATGGGTCTTCCTATGGATACCTCAGTCTTTGACGTTTCAAACATGGCTGAAACTTCACTTGTTAAAGCAATCAAATCGAACACCTATGACTTGCAGGGGCTCTTGCGGGATCTTCAACAACATTTGTCCTCTCTTCCTCACATCAGAATAACGTCTTTTGACAAGACTGCCGATAAGGACTCCGAAGGTATTATTACAGTAAAAGTGCGCTTCGAGAACTGGGAAGATGCGAATACTGCTCGCGCCTCCCTCGAAGGCAAACGTTTGCGGCCTGACTATCCTACTCTCCGTTGTCGACTTCCCCTACCCCTCTGTTTCCGAAGTACCATCTCAATACAACAATATCAAGCTCAGCAACGACTTTGGGACTCTCTCGCCGAAGGTAGCTTGGACGAAGGGCCACGGGTTCATATTGAATGCCCTCTCACCAGAGAAGTAGCGATTATCCGTCTGTCCGGAGATGACAAGAAGTTAGTTGGGGCACTCAAAGTCAGAGTGGAAACACTGGTTGCCGGCGAGAAACTGGACACTAAGACTTACTGGCACAGATCGTTCCTTGGACCTGAAGGGCGAAAGTTCCTTGCTAAAGTGTTCTCGTCCACCAAAGTCTATGTTCGCAGCGACTTTAAAACTCGTTCTCTGAGGATATATGGTGAAGGTGAAGCAAAGGAAAGAGCACGTCAAATGATAGAGGACGAGGTCGGGCGACTTGCGCTGCAGGAGTGGACTGTACTTTTAAAAAGGCAGTCAGTTGGTTATTTCGTTCGTAAGGGCCTTGCTGCTCTGAAGGAAATTCTCGGTGAGGATGCTGTGAGCCTCGACCTAGCGTCCACCCCGTGCAAACTCACGATTCGTGGCGGAGAGGGAGCAAGGCACGCTCTGACCAACCTCATAGATCAATCATTAAATGATCTAGATTTTGGTTCTTCTAATTCCGGTAACGACATATGTCCCATCTGCTACGACACAGTCTCGAATCCGCTGATGCTTGGATGTAAACATGTCTACTGCACCGCCTGCATACGTCATTATATCACTTCTGCATCGGAAACGAAGGTTTTCCCCCTCACTTGTATGGGTAACGAAGCCAATTGCAAAGTCCCCATATCCATTCCTGCTATTCAACGATTCCTACTACCCCAGCAATTCGAAGACCTCATTAATGTGGCATTTTCTACCTATCTTGATCAACATCCGAACGAATTTAGGTATTGCACCACTCCTGATTGCACGCAAATCTATCGTGCCAACACGAAGTCCATGCTCAAGTGCCCGTCATGTTTCGCGGAGATTTGTTCATCGTGTCACGAAGAGGCTCATGAAGGAATGTCCTGCAAAGACAGGGGGGATCGAAGAGCCCAAGAGGAAGAACAGCTGAATGATCGTTGGGCAACGACGAATGGTGTTAAACGATGCCCTACATGTTCAGTTTACATCGAGAAAATTGAAGGCTGCAACCACATAACGTGCCGTTGTGGCGCACATATATGCTGGATTTGTGTCCAAGTCTTTTCTGCAGATCAAATATACGGTCATCTAGGAGTAGTTCATGGTGGTGCCTTCGATGGGGATGGTGAGCGAAGGAATCTTGATTTACGGCATGCGCTCGCCCTGCAGCGTCAACTCGATGAGGGGCGTGATGTTCATGTACCAAGACTCCCACTTATTCTACCTATACAGGCCCAAGCTGCGAACGTCGTGGACCGGGGGTTCCGTGAGGAAGGACGCGTAGCTGAACGCCGTGAGCGAGAGCGCCGTGAGGCGGAAGCTGCGCAGAGGCTCGCTATCTTGCATCAGCGACAACTACAGGAACAAAGGATGCGAGAAGAATATCAACGTCAGTTCAATGAGAGACAGGAGCGCGCTGCCAGAGTGTTGGAAGAAAGGAGGCGAAATGAAGGACGAGGGGGTTGTCTTATCATGTGATTCCTCTTTGCTCCTCGGTGAGGACTTCTTGTAATTGAATGTCATCAACGTACAGCATACAGTACCTTGTTTTCAATGTTTGCCTCCTGAGCTTTGTACTCTCGTTGAAATTTTGGACAGTTGAAATACGAACTGAACCTCAATTGGAAAAAGATGGCGCTGGATATGAGCCCCAATCATAAATATAAATCAAACGATAGAACTTCACTTCATTTAATAATGATACAGTACTGATGGATGCACGATCGATACTACAGGAAAACAGTAATTTGATAAATCAATGATAATGCGGTACTCGTTGATTCGATAAGAATACAGTGTTTGTTATACTGACCAGGTGTAGACAAACTGGTTGTCATTAGAAGTGCTCCGTTCCTTGTGTATATCCACCAGGCATGCCATCTTCTCCAAAACCCTGGATTCCAATCATGGAACCCCGAGCTCCGCTACCTATGTCGCCCGTCTGTTTCAATCCTGGATCGAGCCTATCGGCACCTCCCACGACCATGCGATCCCTGCTGAACTCTCTATCTTCATCAATGCCTTGTCTGCCGCCGATACCGGTGCCACGATGATCCCCAATGCGTTCTGCACCGTATCTTGGCTCTCCCACATCACCCAGCCCGGCATTGCGTTCTCCAATGAATTCGCGGGAGCCACCTCTGGCCCCAAAATCGCGGGCACCTCCAGATCGAATGCCCGGGTCAGCACCGGTGCCACTGCCGCCTAGCATAGGATCTCCACGAAATCCCAGATTTTCACCGCCAGCCCCGCTGTACCCAGTCCCAGTAGTAGCACTTGGGTGACCTGTGGTCGGTCCAGAAATGACCTGCTCTCTACCGTATCGATTGGATTGCGTAGCAGTGAGGATATTATCGGGTCCATCGAATTCTCCTGTACCATCACACAGGTAGCCAGTATCAGCTTCACGAACAGCGTTGTCGCCAGGATGGTGGCTTGTATCTCTGGCGACGAAGGGTCCACTCGTACCGCGAACAGCAGGTGGTCTCCCATTTGCGTCGGGTTCAGGGTTTGTTTGCTGATAGCTACCACTGGTCGGGTATCCATCATTGCGGCAAATAGAACGTTCTCCAGCATAAACGCCGGTCCCAACGCCAGCGTCGGAGCGATGAGCAACGCCCGAAGGCCCATAGGTGGCTTGGTCCCCAGCCGTGCGGATCTGCTCAACTCCTAGACCATCACCGTCTCGAATACGATCGTCGCCATACACCTGTCCGGCAATGTCACGTTGAGCACCATGTCCAGTCAGACCAGCGTCAGCAGCCAGAGTTTCCGCGGTATGATGACCCGCATAACCTGGACCTCCGGCTCTTGTGCCGGGTGCTTGAGGACCAGTATCATACTGTCCAGGGACGTTTCCAGTCGCGCCCGAAGCCGTGTAATCAGCAGAAGGAATGCCAGTATTCGGTCTTATTCCAGTAGTGGTGCTCTCGCTCTCAGGACCTGTCGGGTGAGTCCTGTGGTGGCCAGCCGCACCAGCTACACCAGCGGCTC
The DNA here is from genome assembly GCA_017657375.1 of Termitomyces sp. T27. Lineage (NCBI taxonomy): Eukaryota > Fungi > Basidiomycota > Agaricomycetes > Agaricales > Lyophyllaceae > Termitomyces > Termitomyces sp. T27. The sequence continues at coordinate 28,700 of JAGGAW010000040.1, read as the reverse complement.
CAGTAGAGGCGGTTCGGTTACCATTTCTACCGCTATCCAGTTCAAACAGTCTAGATTCGCGCCCTTGCTACCAAACAGTAGAAGTCAAGCCAATGGATGCACTTGTACGATCAATAAGGCTTACTTTGTGAACCTTCTGTTCTTGTAGCGCTGTATCGAGTCTTGCCTTCTTTTCGTCCAGCTGCCGCTGCAGTCTCAAGTCTTCATTTCGTTTGAGCTAAAAGGAGGGGGAGATGTCACTTCGACACTGAAAGTTGAGACACGATGGGTTGATGTACCTCAGCGTCTCGTTGAGCTGACCGGAGGTTCGTGGCTGCAATGTCATGCTTGTGAGTTGCTTTTTGAACTGCAGCTGTCGCCACAGATTCCTTCTTCCCCAATTTTGCGACCGTGCTGTCCGCTTTACGTACCGCCTATGCCACAAATCAATCAACCAAGCCTGTAATCGCATGTGAAGCAGACTTGCCTTGTGCGCTTTCTGTTGTTCTTTCGTGGCCACATTTATGTCTTTTATTACTTGCCGAAGGTGGACATCTTCATCCTTTTCTTCTTGGGCGATTTCTTTTCTGATGGCTTTTTGTTGAGAGGCAGAGTTCATTTTTGACTACTCTGGGTTTGATACGATAACGTCAAGTCCGTTATATGACTGGTCCTGAGTTTCAGACATCCGACGATTGAGGAGACCTGACGTCATTCCGCAAATCGTGTGTTCTATTTCAAGCACAGGACATAACATGAGTCGGGTCTTCATACATTACTCGCATCCGCTCCCCTATCTCCAAGTTGAACGCAGTCTAGCAAATAACGTGTAAGCAAGACAGAATAGGGGACATTAAAAAGATACTGACAACAGCTTCATTTCCAATCAAGGGTCCGACCATGGCAAGTCTGTCCTCAGGTGTAACATCGAGGAACTGTTGAAGAGTCATCTGGCAAAGTACAATGGCGGCGGAAAAGCAATTCATTCCACTAATTGAAGCCAAATCTTTTTCGTCCTGACGCAAAGGTTTCAATTAATAACTCCGTATGAAACAATCAATCAAGCACACCTCTGATTCATCAGCGTCTAACCACACTCTATTTCCCCACAATGCACCGAAGGTGCAATCCGCTCGCTCTGCCTCATCTCCAAAGAGTCTTGCACACGCCGCCGCCTCACTTACCGAATTAGCGAAAGCGCCCCACACATCACACGCTGTCGACTTTTTACCACAGCCCTCTGCAATAGCCAAGTCCCTACGAAACCGCTTGATCGCTTTCACTATTGGGGGTGTGTACGCATACAGCTCTGGTTCTGGTTCTGTGAGTCCTTGTTTTTGACGTTGCCTAAATGATCGGGATTCCGGATACGCCTCAAACACGATCAATACACGTTTGTAGCGCCACGATTGTGCTGAGAGTCTCTCTAAGAGCCTATTGCAACGTGCGGGGAGGGACAATAGACAAGTGAAGATCACTGCAGTGTATGGGTCGATAATCAGATCTGCGCCACCCAGAGAATTGCGTTCTACCAGCTCTACAAGACATTCTCGCGATGACAGAGATCGGACGAGAACTTGCTTTTGGAGGAGGTCCACCGAAGCCATGTATTTATGTATCGTTTGAGGCCGCGGCGGATGCGAGGGTATTCGAACCGTCTTATCATCATATAGCTCTGTCGGTGTAGTCCTAGGTAATATTCTTGTCAGTGGCTCGTTTCGCTCTTGAGTATTAGCTGTTTCAGTTGGCTTGTCAGTAGGAAGAGGTACACTATTCGTAATCGTTTTTGCGCGCAATCTAGCAAAGCCTTCAATTCCAAGGGAGTGTGATGCGAGATCCAGATTCAATTTCTTGAGGGAAGTATCCGTGGAGCTCCTCGATTGGTCGCTGCCTTCATCATTTGCTGCCACACGTTGGCCGTTGTCGATTGCTACAACGCGATGAGGAACATGCAAGTCCATAGTCATGCGAGGGACCGCGTTCCCGTGATCCCTACCCTCAGAAGTCCGACCTTGGTGGAATATCGCGTCGCTGTTCTCGGCAAAATTGAATCGCGCCCTAGAAGCCCGAGCATAATGACCAGAGGATCCATTTGACAAAGGCATAGACTCTGAAGATTCAGACGATCCTTGCTGGCCTTGATTCGGCGGTTCATCTTCGACAGCTATCATCTCCGAGTTGTCATCATCAGTATTTGTAAAACGAGGATCAGTATAGTCATATCCTTTGGTTCCAATAACGGTTCCAGTAGTTCGTTGGATGTTTTCGCCATCATAGTTAGTCTTCGAGCTATTCAGTATCGCGTCATTGTCGTCTTGATAGGTATCTTGCAGCATATTATCGGTCGTGTCAAACGACTCGTCTTGGTCACCCGGACCGTCGAAATCGTGGAAAGGTCCATCCAGTTCCAGCATCATTCCTACGCCAGAATCATCGACGCTGATCCGAGCACGTTTCACGGGCCTATGATCGTCTTCATTCTCGTCTTGTTCGCGACGTTGACGGACTTGCTTCGTAATTCTAGATCCATTCGGTTCCGAACTCTTGGCCTCATTGACCATTTCTATTCTCTTTTCGCTCTCCTCGTCACCGGCATCCTCACTACCTTTCTCAACCTCAGAATCAGAGCAAGCTCCTACCACCCCTCGTTCCCTCGCCAAAAGCGCCTTCCTCTCCTTCCTCGTCAGAATAATCTCACATTTCGCAATCTCCTCACTGAACTCGTTCCTTTCCTCATGCTGCCCACTACATGTCCTCCAGCGGAGTTCATCACACCCCCCGGCTCCCGCATCACCCCCGGTACATATCTGCTTCAATAGAGTATCCACCTCGTTTTTCACAGCTTCTCCGACCTCAAGATCATTCTGGAGCAACCCAGCGTGTACAGGTATGGGTGTTGTACACGTGAATGGTCTAACAGACATAACCAAATCAGTAATCACAACACCTAGCGAGGAACGATGGGCCTAACGTACACCCAAGACAACGCAACTCGGAGTGGCGCCATTCCTTTCGTGTTCTTCAAAAATCGTAGCGGGGACGTTCTCTTCCCTACATTTCCCGTGACATCTCGCTGAATGTCACGTCCAACAAGATAGTCCAAATACCCTTGAACACCTCGCTCTACGCCAACGTTCGGATCAGGCAATACAGGAACTGCAAACACACGCATATCAGGACCGAAGAAATAACGAGTAAAAGGACGAAGACACACCTGGCATCAACTTTAACGTTAAGCCCTTCTCCTTAACCCCGTTAGTTTCTTCGAATAAGGGTTCGTCTCTGATCAACGCCTTTGGGTCCTGTAGCTCTCGAGGAAGTGGTGGGCCCAGTCGTCTCTCTTCTGGATGAGACAAATCCAGATACAGGGCACGTATTTCGTTGTCCTCTTCCGTCCTTGTACCTTCACCGAGAGAGGACGCGGCTGAAGCTTGACCACACATGGAGTCTAACTCCGGTTCCGAAATCTTCGAGGGCGGCTCCTCTTTGCCTTCTTTCTTCGTGGATTTTGAATCTACAGGGTCTCCAGACAAGGTCGACATCTTGTCATGTAACAGAGGATGCAAATCAAAGGTCGAAGTATTTTCATAGTTTGAATCCGAAGGCTTTAGCAAGGGTAAAAGGAAGGCACCGAGGCTAGAGGAAATATCAGTCCACCTGAGAATCAATACTTAAAGCAGAGCAAAACATGCCCTCCGGCTTTTCGAGCCTTGTCAACGATTGACTCTTTCGGTAATCCCAAATTCCCACCGATGCGCCTACTTTTGGGTATCTGTATTTCATCTACGTTGACAGAACCTAAGTCAAAGCTACAACAAAATCAGAGGGGTGCGGACCGAGTTTCGAGTTCTCTACATCCTCCACGAGGTTCATAACACCCGCGACGTTCAAGACTTTTCTTCAACATTGAATATTGATTCCTGGCCTGGAAACCATCATTGCAAACGCTGGCGACCTCTGGCGACAGACCGCCCAACATGCCCTCCGATCTCTCCCTTCCGCCTGATCGTTCACCGCGCCGGCGACCGAACGACTTGTTCTCAACTTCAGCTGAAGAGCTAACCCTCACCTCTCCCCCGTATCGCCCCGTGGCCAGTACCTCTAACCTTCACGAGGAAGACCTGCCGCCAAGCCCTGCTTACTATCCATCGGCGAATCACCCCATGCCCGTGGACGAGAAGAGAAAATCATTATCGCCTGTCGAGCCCGAGCCTCCTCATGATGCCCAAAAACCGCGTCCCACGGTCCATTATGGCGACAACCATAGAAACGTCCAGGCTCCAGTCTATACACGGGAGAATACCCTCGACCTCATCTCATCTAGAGCGTCAATTATGACGACAGATGACGAGGAATCCGAAGACTACGATTGGTCCGGAGAAGATGATCTCATCGAAGAGGAAACAAAATTTGAAGGACGAATGGGAGGTAACAAGCCTAAAGCGAAAGGCTGGGGCATAAAAAGGTAAACAGCCGTCACTCGAATCTTCTATCTTTGTTCACATGCCGCAGGATCATCACGCTTTTGTTCTCCTCCCTCATCGGCTCTACCTTTCTTGCTGGTGTTCTTGTGGTCCCTGGAGTTCTTGTCCAGATATACTGGTACAAGCCCAATCCAACGGAACACCGTCTCTACGTGAAGGATAACGTCCAAGCATGGCTGTTCTGGGCTGCCTCGAATCTAGTGATTTCCTGGTACCTCGCTATGATTGTCGATGTCATACCTGTCATTGTACAATACTTCCTCGATGTTGCATGGGGGTACGTTTCCGAGTATGTCAAGACCAGAATCGAGATATACGATTCATTGAAAAATGACATCAAACCATTTCTCTACGCTGCCAGTGGCTGGCTTAGTTGGATCATCATCTTTCAAGACATTTATCACCTGTACCATCCGGATGACCCCAGTAATAGCCGAGCTAGATATACAAATCGTGTACGTTTCCAAAACCTAGCTGGCAGAATTTTTCTAAACCGTTCATTCAGTTACAGCAAGTTGTCGAGTTCATTTTCTTCTTTGCTCTCGTGATTTGTGTCAAGCAGTTGCTATCCCACACCATCGGTCGGTACAACAGTATCCGTCAAATTTATCCACCGATACTCATTTTCTTTCAGCCTTTCTCTTCCACAAAACAGCGTATAGAGACCGTACCGCATCTGTAGAAGAGGCCCTCAAGGTCATCGACACCTTGAGACAATATCGCCCCAAGAAAAAATCATCAGGCACTCGAACACCGATCCTCGGAAACATTTCTTCTCCCCTTAGCGACAAAGACCCATACCAAGTTTTCCACAATACAGCACGCTCTACCCCTCCTGGAACTCCGCCGCTAGTCCATTCCAAACTGCGGCATTCGTTCGTTTTGGACGACGGGACTGACGCGGACAACGAGGACGCAGATCGCACCTTAGTCCATTCCTCTGGGAAGAAAGGAAAAAAGAAGGAGCGCCTCTCGTGGCTGCCCAAGAAGCACAAAGACGGAAAAATCCACACCCGCCAAAACACACAGCTCAGTGATATCCACGACTCCGAACACGGGATGGAAGCGTTCCCATTGCATTCACGACCCCCTTCGCCTAGCAGACAACCGTCTAACAACAGCTCTCCGCATCGCTACCCGCCTAGTCCATCGAGCGCAGATGGACATGGTGCTACAGAGTCCGTTACCTTGGCGCAGGCAGCCCAGGTCCTGAAGAACGCCGTCTTACACGACGCGCGCAATCTCAGGGGCAAAAACATCGGCGAAGGCTCAATGGCATGGAACGTTAGCTCCACACAAGAAGCTAAGGTATGTCTCTCCTCCATACACCCTTTCTCACGTATTAATCTCGGTGTCACCAGCGCCTGGCCCGTTCCATATATATGAGGTTCAAAGACCGCGGGCGGAGCTACCTCCTCCCTTCCGACTTCTACCCCGCCTTCCCAGATGAAGAATCCGCCAAAGCTGCCTTCCGTGTGTTTGATAAGGACAACAACGGCGACATTTCTCGTGCAGAGATGAAGACGCGTCTCGTGAGGGTGTACAAAGAACGCCGGTTCCTCTCGCGCTCGATGCGTGACGTCGGTGCCGCGCTCAAGACACTCGATAAGATTTTGTTGTTCTTTGCCATGATCATACTCTTCTTCATTGGTCTTAGCGTCTTTGGCGTTAATATCAGCAGCTCGCTGTCCAGTGTATACTCCTTGGCTCTAGCAGCGAGTTTTGTTTTCAAAGGGACGGCAAGTTCGGCATTCGATGCTATCATGTTTTTGTTCGTCACTCAGTAAGTGTTCGTTCGTTTCTTCTCTGGGGCCTGACTGTTGATCTTCGCGTGGGTAGCCCGTTTGATACTGGTGATCGTTGTTTCATCGACCGTAGGCCCCATCTCCTACGACTTCCACAGTGTACTCATTTATGATTCTTAGAGGAGATCCTGGTCGTGAAGAAAGTTGGTCTCTTCGCTGTAAGATCTCCCGTCTTGACTCAATTTAGACACTGAATCAAACTTCCCAGACCGTGTTTGCTCGTTCAGATGGATCGGAAACATACTATTTTAACAGCCAGCTTTTCAATAAGTTCATGTTAGTTTCTATGGCCATTTATTTTCTTGCTGGTTTCGATTTTCTCACGATCTGATCTTCTGTAAAGAACGAACGTTCGACGCAGTGGAGTAAGTTGATACAACTTTCTGTCGATTCTATCAAGCCAATGTCGTGATTAGGACATGTTCGAAAGTCTCACGATGCAGGTTGCCTGGCGCACATCTTTTGAGAAACTTGATGCGCTGGAACATCTCATGAACGAATGGCTCTCGACGGAGGAAAATCGCTGGTACCAACCTTCGACGAGTGTCGTTATACAACATATCGAGTTTCAACGATATTTGACGATAACATTGGGCATTGGACACAATGGGTGCGCATACCACATTCTTTTCTTGATTTCTCTATTCACCAACATCAACGGTCTATTTATTGCCTCATCAGTACCTGGCAGTAAGTTCATCTTGATGTTCCTGCTGTTCAAGACTGATCTCTGAAAATTTCACAGGGTTTGATCGTTTCTCCGAGTTTCATAAAAAAGAAAAGCTAACCTGACATGGACATTTAGGACTGGGACCTCCGAAACAAGAGAAAAACGGCCTTCCACGCTGCGGTGCAGTATTATTGCCGCCAACTAGACATCACCTTCTACGAATCACTCATTCCAATCGTGTATGCCGATCCAGTCACAAAAAGATACACGCCTCCGTCTCAACTACCGCCGGCTCCTGATAGCCTTGCTGTCCCCACGGAACCCACGACGCCCCTTAACGTCGCAGAGGACCCAGATGCAGAACCAATGAAACCCCTTCTTGGATTCTTGCCTCCAATGTCAACGCGGTCACCGGCCCATCTTAGGACTCGGAGAAGCAAAAGCAGGAAGGCAGCGATGCGTGGGATGGATGCTGATTGACGTTTTTTTTTTTTTTTGATATATTTTACGCACACTGCTCCAATTGGACAAGATAGCATGAGAAGTTTTCATGGTAATACCCGTAAAGTCTGATCGTCATCTATTTCAGATTCTTATGACAACGAAATTTCGAGTATTGAGTCGACAAGCGTGATTGTCGTGAGTTGTGAGTAAACAGTTGGTCTGGGTAACTCCAGAGACCTTATCCAATGTGAATCTTGCTTGGTGCGTCACGTAAATAATGATTTATATACGATGCGATAGTTTTTGATCATGGTTTGGGCCTGGCCATGAGTTATAGGCAGCCTAAGAGTACCACTTATGAGTACCAAGGTATGTTCAAGGTAATATGTAAAAGTATGTTAAGTTGTTAACACCGTATCGACACCAGCATCGCTCGGCTAACGGACGGATCACAAACAAATTGGTATGTCCAAAAGGTTGATCACTCTCAGCCATGTTGCAGATATCGGGATCTGCCAAGAGGTTGACTGATACTGACTGGATGACAACGGGTGATATCTCAGGTTTGTCACTGCATATATAGTATAATTTGGTTCGACTGGGGTCTGGCGACCGGCTCGAAGGCACTTTCAAGGTCGGCGTGTCTTTCGTTACTTTTGAAGTTCGCTCGTTTTCTCCCTTGTCCTTCTTCCTTGGTGGCTGCGAAGCGGGCTTCGCCTTGGATTGTTTCTTCTCTTTCTCCATTCCCATCAGCATCGGTCTCCTCTAAGTGATGGCATCCTCAATTCTGGAGGGGAGCGCTAATGTTACAAGTGAGTGAGAAACCCTTTCTACTATCTTGATCCTGATTCAAGAACCTGCCAGGCGTGACCAGCTCACCCGTCGTCCCTGCGACCGTGAATATCGTTCATGGCACGCATCCGCAGCTCATCGCTTTCCTTGTGCTTAATATCTGGCCATCTCATTTTGGTATCCCTCTCTTGTTTGTGGTGATCTACTTTAGGAAGATCAAACGACATGCGACATTCATTAATCTTGGTGTTACTTTTACCATCGCGGGAATGTGAGTGTTGTATTGCAATGTGGCCATCTGAGGATTGCTGAAGGTCCTGTCATGGCCACAGATCCTCTACTTTGTTGTAAGCAAGGTATCATATCAGCCTGAATCAAGGCGCTCAGAAAGACGTGTTAATACAGATTGTATGCCGGGAGAACTACAGGCCCCGAACCAGCTCCGGTCCTGTGCCTCCTACAGGCATCACTACTTTATGGTTATCCTCCAATGTTGGTCTCATTCTTTAACAATTAATTATATGTGCTGATTTGTCCGGCTAGGACTTCCGTGGCAGCTTTCGCACTCGTTTCCCAAGTGTTCCTTGTCGCCAGGGCCACATATTACGAGAAAGAATACGTAGAGAGGGATCATCTCATCCGGACGTGGGCAGTGCGTACTGCTTGGTGGTAAATTCATAGCCTAGTGTTATGCTGAATCGTTGTCACAGTTGATGGTCGCTCCATATATGGCACATATCTCTGTGGTTCTGGCCACAGCCATTGTCAGTGCTTGTTTTCACCGTGCTATCTGCGAACTTTTCAATTGATATCATAGGTTGGCGCCGCAAACCCGAGCAATGTCTCTCGCAACCGCCGTTTCTTCTATTGCTCTGTTTTAGCCAACCCCTTGTAAGTTCTTGGTGAAATGAAACAATCAGAGTTACTTACTCTTAATCAAGAACAGACTTCTTGACCGTTTTTGCTGCTATCTTCCTCCTTGGGTCTGTTATCATCGAAGGTGAGGCACGTTTGAACTTACTACTCTTAGCACTCCATTGACCCTTTCAAGGGTGGCTCTTATTCATCCTCTACAAGCGATACACAACCTTGAAATCCAAAGACTTCAATATAAAGTGGGAAATGGATTACAGTATGCCACTACGCGTTGTGGCTTTCGGGTTGTATTCAACTATCGCTCTTAGGTAGGTTGACCATTCAAACAAGATGCTAGCTTTGTATTGATCTTTCTTACACATTAAGCCTGAGTCTTCTGTCTATCAGAGCCCCAGAGAGCCCGGTTCCTGATTTGATGATCGCCACAGGTGCGTCTGCCAGCTGCAATGATGCAGTAAAGACATTTATTTGATCTACTCGCTATGAACGTAGCTCCATCCGTGTTCTTCGTCTTATTTGTGACACAACGAGTAAGCAGGAGTGCACTTTGCCATTGCTTGAACGCTTAAAGCGTCATTTGACAGGACATCATCAATGGATTATGCTTTTGGCGCAGCAAACCATCCAAAACAAGACCAGCCGAAATCACAGTTGTGGAAGAGAAAACTTCGTTTTACAATCACAATGAGGAGCCAAGACCTGAGGTCCTTGAGAGATCAGTACCTGTATGATCGCGCACGGTGTTAGAGAAAAATTGAAAGCACTTATAAGTTATAAATTTTCTTTTGCTCAGAAATGGTCCATGAGCCAATGGAAATGCTAAACTTCTCTTTGATACAACCCTTTCACGGAGAAAGGTAGGTTGTTCAGGGTTCTCCAAATTCGAAGGCGAATCAAGGACAGATAGTGGAGACACGGATCCTCAAGAATCGGATGGACAGTGTTATCCACGATGGTGTGATTGAACGGTGAAATTTGTGAAAGCTTTGGTCGGATACGAATATATTTACAGGCCAGCTCACAGCTGTAAATTGTACATACGCGAAAGTTCCGTCAAAGGAATCTGGCCAAGCATATGTGCCCCATGCATGTCAAGTACCGTAGCAAGTAGAGTCTTTGAAGTTGTTTTCTGTTCACACTGCGTAACAGCATGCGATTTCAAATTTACATCAAAACAAGCCCAGCCCTTGAGATTCACACACTTAAAGGTTAAAAAGCGGAGAAGGCTGGTACCAAGAAACAATCAGCAATAACGGTTACTGGAGAGCCCCAAAGTTGCAGAGTTGTTATACTTGTACATACATAAGTTAGTTCACTGGAACTCCCAGGCGACTATGCTCGGAAGTTGCTCGGAAGCCGGGAATGTGCGGGCAAAAGTCGTTGACAAGCAACATCAAACATATTCTCAAATTTCTGAGCGCGTAAGAGTTCTTCAGCGGGTCTAACAATGGCAGTACGTATCTTGCCTAGAGTGGATTTCTACCCAATTGACATCTCAATAGGCTCGGTGTACTGGTATTTTCCGCGCATTGTCGCGCCCAACCACTTTCACTCGGTACAGAAACAGTATGCTCACATGCTCAGCTCACTCACGCTAAATACCCGTTCAGGTGCTCGAGAATTGCGACGACCTCAAGGTGCCTAGCCACCGCTACTGAAACTGCGAAGTCTACACCACCACCACCACCTTCGCCAGCCGGCACAAGTGATGCTATCGTGTCGCGCATTGTGGATGATATTTCGGGTCTGACATTATTGCAGGCCTCCGACCTTGTAGCACAATTGAAGGTGCGCTGTCAGAGATTATGTTTCTTGACACACTTACTGACCGATATCTATTTTTGATCAGTCGCGGTTGAACATCCAAGAAATTGCCATGCCAGCAGCAGCACCAGCAGCAGCACCTGCTGCTGCCGCGCCCTCTGACGAGCCAGAAGCGGTAAGCCTCTTCACACCTCAGGTCTCCGCGTCTCAAACCAAGAACCATAGGAGAAGCCCAAGGAGAAGACAGTCTTCAACGTCAAACTCGAGTCCTTCGACGCTGGAGCTAAGCCTAAGATTATTAGAGAGGTGAAGGCTTTGGTTCCTAACCTTACCCTCATAGACGTACGTGATCACGATATTATTTCCTTCAGCCATTATGACCTTGACGTGTTTTTCAGGCGAAGAAATTCGTTGAGTCACTACCCAAGGTTCTAAAAGAGAACCTACCCAAGGAGGATGCCGAGAAACTACAGAAAACTTTTGAAGCCCTCGGTGCCGTTGTCAAACTTGACTAAAACCTTCTAATTCTACCCCCTTCTGACTACCGTCAGCATACAAAAATATACTATATTTAATGGAGTATCTGATACACTTCCCATAGCTGGGAAGGGGGATGTAATGTCAAATGCAGAGATGCAAAAATGCAATGTAAAAAAACAAATAACGAGTGGATTTGTTAGTAATAGATCAGTCCTCTGACAAGTATCGGTACTCGAAACGGAAGTCACTTTTCTTCCGTTGGCACCACGATCCTTCCCAGTCGAAATATACATAAACACCTTGCTCGTACTCTTCTGTGATGGCCTGTGGCTCAGAGTGGCGCTGGAACCAAGTGAGATATTTTACATGGAATCGCCATGACTGACGTTTGAGTTCCTTTGCCGCCAAATATCTGTTCAATAAATGTCAGTGGTTCATTATAAACAATGAAGTAGAGAATCTATGAAATGCGTACTGTTGATATGTCCCAGGCAAGAAATAAAAAACGTAGAAAAGGGTTTCCACGTCAAGCTGAGAAAAGATTGCGGGTGTGCTCAACGCGGGATGCGGAGATTGAGGATAGTAAGGTGCAGTCTGGAAAGGATTCCTGGGGACGTAATATTTCGGCCTATCCAAGAATTGTCAACATAATGACTGGGCTGAGTAGAGTGAGGGTGGTTTACTTCTCCGTGTCCTGAGGTTGAGGAACATTTGAATGTCCACCTTCAAGCATCTTGTGCACCTGGTCAAGATTTGTCATGCGATGCGCAGCTAAACGTGTATACCATCTTGAGTCCTGAAAGAAAGATCTCAAAATCAAACAATTCCTCACCCTTCTGCTTGACGTTCTCAAACGAGACCACGAGGTCTGACAACGATCCAGGGAACGCCGTCGACGAAGCCCGCTGCTGCTGCTGCTGCTGTTGCTGAGGGACCTGCTTAGATGCCAATGGCGGCTGCTGACTGCCAGCACCATGTGTTGCCTGCTCGCCCACTGGCGGCTTGACACCAGGAGGGAACTGAGGTTGGGTCGTTTGTGAAGGAAGAGGCGAGCTTGGAGGCATGTTATATTGTTGGATCTGTTGAGGTAGCGGTGATAGTCCAGACTGTCCCGATGGTTGTTGAGCTTGAAGAGAAGTAGCAGCTTGAGCTTGTTGTGATGATTCTGCATTCAGAGTTTGCTATGCGACGAAAAAGGAGATTTGAACTCAGTTACACGAGACGGAAAGACGAACACGTACCACAGTATTTGGGGATTGTGTTGCTGCACGTGGTGGAATGGGGGCAGAGTCTAAGCAAAAAGTGATGAATAGGCTGGGTTGAAGGTGATATGTTCGCACCTTTTCGCTGCGGCGATGAGGTTGCCGCGGGTGCACCAACAGAACTAGGCACAGCTTCTGAAAGTGCAGGCGATTCTTGTCCCGAATAGAATGACCCATCGGGGTGGTTTGATGCTGATGCAGAAGACAGCATCGGGCTGGTGACTGAAGGATGAGTGAGGCTAGGGGATGTCGGCGCTCTTGATTGTTGATCTGTTGGTTGCGGGGCTGACGGCGGGGGCGGCAGAGGTATTGATGGAGCTGAAGGTGCTGCTGGTGTACTTGGAGGTGGCACAGATGCCGGTGCTTGTGAAGTGGTTACTGGTGATGCAGTTGCAGTCGCAGGTGCAACAGCAGCAGCAGCCGCTGCTGCATATCGTATCGGAGGCATTGTCGCAGGTACACTTGGCCTTGGCGGAAGACCAGCTTTGACGATGCTTGACATAGGCTGTTGCGCAAAATTTGGATTTGGAGGCGGTTTGGCTGCGAATGCATGTCAATTATCACTTTGAAGAGACACGTTTTATGACGAGACACACTATCTACTGATTGTTCTAAGTGAAAGTCAGAAGCAGATCTTTTGAATTAACCAAACACGTACTTCTCAACCCTATTGATACAGATGCCTTCTTTAAGATAGGGCTGTCATCTCGTTTACTGCTTGAAACACTCTCCTCATCATGTTTCTTCGAAGGTGTCCGTGGTGGGACGTCTGAGTGCTGTGGTAAATACCAAGTAAGCTCTCAAAAGAAGAGATTCACCTTCACTCATCTCGTCTGAATCGTCCGAATCATTATTGTTGTTGTCGTCACCAGCCAGACCGAACTTCTCTTCCTCCTCATCAAGGTTGAGGTCATCATAAATGCCCTCGTCTTCATCGAAATCCTCATCCTAGACACAAATCGACGTCGAGTTGCCAAGCTGAGGGATAAGACAGGACGTACCGTATTACTCTCAACAAAGTACGATACGTCCTCCTTCAACCCAAACACCTTCTCTGTTGAAAGAGAGCCATTGTTGAGCAGCCGTAACACAATCTCCAGTCTCCCTATATGCCATTTCCGTCGTTCGTTCAAATTTTCAAGCTCTTCCAATCGTCCAGCCGCATTTGATCCTGCCTTATTCCTCTTCTTCCCCGCACCTTGCAGCGATTCGACCTCTGCCTCAGTCGATTCCACCTGCATTTGAAGCTCCTCGACCTGCGCCTGAAGCCATGACATTGCCTCTTCCTTTTCCTGCTCTTTCGGATCAAGTTTCGCGGCTTGAATCAGGCCTTCCTTAGAAAACGCCTTCGTCTTCATCTCCTTCTCGCACGCCTTAAACTTCTCCATTTGCTGTGCATTGCCAGACCACAACCAAGCAATGAGATAACGAACCGGAAATAGAAGGATATCAGTCAGTAACATGGAAAGCTTGTGGTAGACAGATCCAAGCTCAATCTACACGTGTCCAAAGACTGACACGAGGACGGAAACTCGTGCAGAAAATCATTTGAAAGATATAAAGGCATGAAACATACCGTTTCTATCAGCCTGCGATTTTCCAAAAGTGCCGACTTATCCTTGATATCGTTGCTCGCAACCCATGTCTTTATCTGGTCTCGTAACCGTTGAAGCTTTTTAATTTGTGTCTTCAGGTCCAATTCAAGTTTTTCCTTCTGCGTTTGGTTTGTTGAGGCCTGCATCTTGTCATATATGCTCTCAAAGAGCTCGACACCTTCGGCGACCTTCTTCAGCGTTCGATCAATCTCGGCTGTAACGGAGATTCGTTCAGTTGTCAAAAACAGACACGGTGTTGGCTCACTTTGTAGTTTTCTTGCTGCCATGGTTGGCAATAGTCTCAGAAGTCCAAGGGAGAGGGTTGTATATGCGATTTGGAACTTGAAGAAAGTGGACTCAGTGACCTGGTGGCCTTGTTTGCTTGCAAGGGTGCTGACATAATCTCACAGCTAACTGTCCCCGTTACCTCGGTGTCTACTAGATCTAGGACACTTCTTTGCGACTCCTTTGACTTGTATTGTAATATCACAATGCATCGACGTGATTGTGGTGAACTCACACGAGGGTGAATGAGAGTTTCAGAGTCGAGGCAAGGCCCAGGCATCAAAAGACGCTTCCTGAAGTGACTGAAATACATACTGTGAAGTCTAGAACTGTACATGCCAATTCGACTTCAAACTCCAAGAAGTGCTCGTGATCCTTTTGCCACCCGAATGTCCGTCCTTCCTCCCATCTCCAAGCGTATCCCTTCGTAATCTCAAGGCGGCTCACCAGGACTGATTGAAGACAGTGACAGAAGGGTGACCGTGCATTTGCCATTGAAGCGTCTCTGATGTGATCGATGATAAGGGGCCTTCACGAGAGGTGCGCGCCAGTAAACAACTAGGCAAACCTCAATACCGACCAAGGACATTCGCTGATTGATTGCGACTCATATAGGACACACTCCATAGTGGCAGTGGACGCTCACAGACGCTTCTACTGTTACAGAGGTAGATGTGTGAGTTATTTAATGATTTATCTCTCACTGGAGAATCAGCTGACAGTTACAGGAAAGAAGACCAAGTGACCAACTATGATGGGTAACATTCCTTTCCGTGGGGTACGGTCGTTAATAATACTTGGACAGATGGATAGAGGTCCGAATAGACGTTTGCTTGTCGTGCTTGAAGCTTGAGTGTCCAACGTTCAAGTGTGGTCACAGTATACAAAAACATCCCACCATGACAATTAAACGATGGACAGACTACGCAGCTAGAGGGGCCGAGCTCGGAGCTTTTGGTGTCGATACATGTCACAACTGGATCAAAGTATTGATTATTTATTCATTTCCATTCGTGGAGTCAGTTTTTTACGCCAGTCCTTATCGAAAAGCCCGCCGCATGGGAACAGGGAGAAAATGGCAGAAATGAGCAGAGATCTAAGGCGACTGGCACAATTCGATCATGAGAGCAATTTCAAATGTTCCCAGGTCCTAGTTGTCGCCCATTCACATAGCACCGAATCAAATCGAGGATGATGGCGGCATTGTGGCGACCAGAACAAGACCGAGTCTGACCGACAAGAAGTTGAACAATTGTTCGTTTGGATCTTAACAAGTCACGTGCGATGATAATCTGGAAATAGGCCCGTAAATGGCAATCCGACATCTTACCTCGCGACTGGCCACACTGCTTCTCCTCTCCCCCCACCACCGTAATTCTATGAAAACTCTTCGTAAATCTCTCAATGGAAATAACGGCCGGGAGTCTGGTATTCGTGCCCACATCTCTACTCCCCTTCCCACTGTCTCCAAACCACCGTCTGCTATCTTACCCCCTCAGAAGGTCATCCGAGCACTATCGGCATATCGCCCACAGGCCCCGCAGGAGCTTGCATTCCAGAAGGGTGACTTTTTCTATGTCTCGAAAGACGTAGAGGACCAAGGAGCCTGGTATGAGGCCCACAACCCGATAACGGGCGCTCGAGGGCTGGTTCCTCGGTCCATGTTTGAGGAATTTAACAAGAGCTCTGTAGCGTATGTCCTCTGCAATGCAGTTTCAAACTCTTATGCCAATCTTCTCCGTAGATCTCGCACTTCCCAGGCTGGTCCAGGCATGTCGAGAAGTAATCCTTCATCTCCAATCATTCCGTCCGCGATACCTTCAGTCCCGAAGACCCAGGTCTTCTACGCCGTTGTCATGCACGATTTTGTAGCGGAGAGGGCAGATGAACTTGATGCCAAAGCAGGCGATTCTATCACTGTTGTCGCGCAATCTAACCGGGAATGGTTCGTGGCTAAACCTATAGGCAAGCTTGGCCGCCCCGGTCTCATCCCAGCATCCTTTGTCGAAATCCATGACCCAGGAACCGGAAAACCGATACCAGCGCACGATGTCATTGCACTCATGGACCGCGGCGATTTACCCAAAGTCGAAGACTGGAAGCGTGCTATGTATAATTACAAACAAAACAGCATCACGTTAGGAGTAATCGATTCTCCAAGTCCTACTCGCGACTCCATTCCCAATAGTCCTCCCATACCGCAAAACAATCATTCAGAGCCATCTCCTGTACAACAACAACCCCCACTACCACGAGCAAGTTATGCGAACACCGAAGCAACCATTGCAGAAACGGCAGAACAGCTTCCTCCAGGCATCCTCCTAGCTGGAGATGTTGTCTCATTCCACTTCGAAATGGACGAATACTGGTTCCGCATCGACGCCATCTACCAACCCTTCGCGCAGCCTGGAGAAAGGCTTCCTCCGGCCAAACAACTTGTCCTATTCCGAGCTTACGACGATTTCTACGACTTACAAGTATCACTTCTTGGCACGTATCCAAAGGAAGCCGGTAGGCAACCCCCATCCGTTCGTATACTCCCGTTTATGCCGGGGCCTGCTGACAAAGTCAATGATGCTCTAACGGCAGCAAGGAGATCAGAGCTTGATAAATATATGCACGAACTCTGTGACCTCAGCAAGTCTGGTGCTCAATACATTCTTGAGTCTCAACTGGTCAGGGACTTCCTGGTGTTGAATCCCGGAGATGTTCAGAATGATACGGAACCTCGCGTACAGGAAATGGAAGAAATCTACGGCCGACAGCAAATTTTGTCTGGAAGCCCTCAAAGTGTTAGCAAACTGCGAGGCGATCTGGGGAGACTCAAGTTGAATGAAGAAGGGGACAGAAGCGAGGGATCAGAATATGAAGATGAAGGTTATGCGCCTTCACCACAACGGCGAGCCCATGATACAAATCGGCATCCGTATAGTCAAAATGACAGGCGTTCAAACGACAGCCAACTCCGTATTCAAGCTCACGCTCAAAACCACCAACGAAATAGTTCTTCTACCTCATTGCGTGCAGGTTCTCCGTACGGCTCTTACTCCCGTTCCGAATCCCCACTTCGGGACCGTATTCCTCCTGCCTCGACACAGCGAAGTAATGAGGATTACTATAACCACCAAAATCCTCCTTCTTCTGCATTTTCAACGACAACAAACTCCCTCCGCTCCTCCCAGAACACATCTTCCCGCTCGCGATCCCAGTCAATATCCAACACCTTCAATAGCCCTCCCATCTCCGCTGCGAACCCACAAACTGCATTCGTGAAGATTAAAATTTTTGATCGCGTCGCAGACGACCTTATTGCCATCCGTGTGCACCCCCGCGTCACACACGCGGAGTTAATGGACAAGGTGCAAGGTCGCCTTGGAGGCGAGGTTGCGAACCTTCGTTACCGCGACAGCGCTACGAACACGTTTGTCGGGCTCGACACAGACGAAGATCTTAGTGCGTGGATAGAAAGCACAGACAAGCACGTTCTGTTTGCCGACTGATACAACGTTGTACTATATGTTTTCAATGGGCCTATGGTCCTTACCAACCTTCTTTTCCTCTGACCCTACTCTCCCCGATTTTGCGATATCTCACACGATACGTCCTTTATCCAATTTGATCTCTCATGTCTTTTATTCACTGGAACATCCTCTCCTTTACATCTGTCAATCAATACCTGTACCAACGCTCAAATTCCGTGCCTCATATCTTGGCACTAGTTAGCTTGTGCATCACTGTATGCAAGCCTAAATAGTGTCATACTGTACAAATTAAATGTTTACTTACTTATTCATTCTTCTACATTAGTCCAAGAACTATGTAAAACAACCAGCAGAAGTATGTAAGTACTTCTCAGGCTGTTTTCTGCTGGCTAATTTAGCAAGCCGACAACCACCCCGAACAAACCCGGTCAAACAATCCTCCTCACTCGACCCGAATCGTGAACAAGGCCGCAACACACGATGGTCTCTCTTCTTCGCACTGTGCGGAGTATACAGCGTGTCGGGCTGCGCGAGTGGTGGCGTCAGATGCAGTATATTGGTGACGCAAAGTCTGGAACATATGTCGGCAAAGACCAGTTCGTCGGAAAACATCTCTCTCTACTCTGAGATATCAAATCTCCCTTATCTGACAGGTTCGGAAACCGATACTATGAAAATAATAACCAATACGAAGAAGTTCCAGGTGTGTGCTCATGTGCTGTGCCGTTCTGTATTTGTCTCAACAGTGGACTAGGCCGCCACCGCTGGGTTGATTTCGCACAGGTACGCTGCAATCTACAAGGCTCGACGAATCATTCACGGATTGTACTTTCGGTGTAGCATAACTATCACGCCTCACAAGTCCCTCCAGAGTGGCATTCATGGCTGCAGCACATTCGGGAGAACCCTCCACACAAAGATCCTGTGATGCTCAACTCTTCTCCCTCCTGGAAAGCTGTCCGTTTAAATCTCGTTTTACTGTCTAAAGACTGACTAGATATTCCAAACAGCCCTGGGTGGAGAACCTGACTGGAACCCGTGGTGCTTACCGACCCTACAACACCGTTCCTCCCAAAATCTCTGCTTGGGAGCCTAAGGCGACCCCCCGTTCTTGAACGTATGGGGAACGCGAACACGCAAGGACACTCGAGGGAGGGAAAATCCACACATAGGATAATGTAATTTCAATTGAGTGCTACGTCTTCCTATCTTTCTTCTGCTCTGAGCAGATCCTCCACAACATGTTCCGCAATCGCAAGACTAGACGTCAAGCCTGGGCTCTCTATTCCCAGCAAGCTTATCATAGTACCCGCGCCCCCAGGGGTTATGCTTGTGCTTCGTTTCGTGGAATTGTCGATGCGGAAGACGAAGTCCTGGAAGCCCGCGTGTGGTGGGACAAGCTTTGGGCGTATTCCGCAATAGTCTGGTTGCATGCCTTCTAGCTTCACTCCTGAGAGGTATCTGGTGACAGCTTCGTGCATTTCCATAAGTCGCGACTCGTCTGGAATGAGGTGCTTGGTCCAGAAGTCCGCGTCGTCACAATCATATTGGGAAGGGGGTTCGATCCATTCAATATCAGGTCCAAAACGGACCTTGCCCTGTAAGTCCAGTGTAAGATGAGTGCCTAGTGAATGGAATGCATGATCTCCTCCGCCTCCAAGTTCTGGACAGGGGTATACAAGGTGTGAGATGTTCTTGATGCCCGTACCATGATACGATGCATATGAGCCACGGGCGTAGTACATCGATATTCGTTCTGACGCTGGGAGAATACTGTTAAGTATGAGGGTACTTGAGAGACCACCGGCATTGATGACTGTCTTGGCCAACATTGCGTCCGCTTCCAAAGAATCGCCAGTCACGGTCTGAACGACCCATCCCTCTAAAGAATCCAGAGTATGGCGGTCGATTCTAACCACTTTTGTAGAATACACGAGGTCTCCATTTTCAGAATCAATTATATCTTTCTCCAAACTTTCCATGTAAGAATGGGAGTCTAAAATGCCTGTCTCGGGGCACCACAGCGCTGCAACTATGTCGGGCGACAAATCTGGCTCAAGCTCGCGCGCTTCTTGGCCTGAAAGCAGCTTCGTAGGAAGGACAGACCGCTGAAGTTTCTCCTGTGTGGAATGCGGTGGCCAAGCGAGACTCAGCGACTTGTGATAGAGGTTCTCAACGTACGGTCGTTGTTCATCTCGAGCAACAACGAGCTTGCCACACTTTCGGTAAGGAATATGATGTATTGCGCATCGTTCATAGATCATGTCGCGTCCTCGGAGGCACAGTCGTGTCTTCAACGAGTTCGGTGGATAATATAGGCCTGTGAGGATTGATCGACAGTTCGGAGTCGATGTACAGTGAACCTACCTGAATGAATGACCTCAGAGTTGCGAGAACTGTCGGTGGGAGTCGACAATTTAGCATGGCTACAGGTGTTCTGCTCCCAGAATTTAGTACCTTATTTCTTCACCGGCGCGTGAATGTCTTTCGACGAGGAATGTAGAACGTGTCGGAAAGCGCTCGGCGAGGCGCTGGGCTATAGCAAGGCCCACGACACCTCCACCAACCACAAGGTAGTCTACAACAGATTCTGGACGCTGGAATGTGCGAAAATCAGTCTGAAGATCTCGACACAAATCTAAGTTATAACGCGCCTTGAACTTGAACCTATTGTTACCATTGAGAGCAGCTGTCAAGCCTCTGAGCTGCATCACGAATGCAAGCAGAAAATTCAAAACCTGAGAACAACTCTTGAGACCAGAGGAATTGTATCGGGCCGATCCTCCGACATTAAGTTATCTAATCTTGATCTAATCTCTTCGTGACTTCAAAGTTCACATTTTTGAACATACCACACTTTAACCAGCTTGAGCTCAAATGGCGGCCGACGGCGCTTCCCCAGGGCCTCAGGCTGCTCCAAAGGAGGATCTGGATGCAGCATTGGCAGCCTTTGACACTATGCCCTTGTTCATGAAGTCCCTACCAACAGAGGATTCCGAGGACTCGACCTTAGCTGCTTTGCAGAGTCTTATACACGACGGCACGCCGGATGGTGGGTAAGAATGGCAGCACTTATAGTCCATACCTTTATAACTCACATAATCGTCGAAGAGGTCGCATTGAACTTCAAGGAACAAGGCAACGAGTACTTTAAGGGAAAACGGTATCGAGAGGCACTCGGTTTCTACACTCAAGGTGTCGACGCCAGGCCTACAGACGCAACCCTGCGCGAGGCTCTCTTATGCAATCGCGCTGCATGCAATCTTGAGCTTAGTGGGTTCCGTTCTAGATTTCGGTTGATTACCTCTCGAATCTTGAACTTTGGCAATTAGAAAATTACGGCTCCGTATTGCGTGATTGCTCCGCGGCGCTAACTCTCAATGCGCGATCGTCCAAGGCATACTATCGATCTGCGTCAGCGTTGGTGGCGCTCGATCGCGTCGACGAGGCACTGGATTGTTGTGATCGGTGTCTGGCCTTCGACCCTGAAAACAAGGGGGTGCTTCAGCTTCACGAGCGCGCCACAAAGGCCAAGGCTCAGAAAGACAAAAGGGAAAAAGAAAAAACGGAAAGGGTACGCAAAGAGGAAGAGGCCAAACGACTCTTAGACATTGCTTTCCGCGTACGGAATATGCACACATCTTTCCAGCCTCTGTCTCTCTAATAATTCGCACAGGAACGGAACCTCTTTATCTTGCCGAAGGCGGACGGATCTTCGAATCCATACGAACCGCGCTTCGATCCGGACGATCCGACAAACGGTACCATGGTCTTTCCAGTGTTCTTCCTCTACCCACAGTATGCAACATCGGATGTCATCTCCCAGTTTATCGAAGACGTGCCGTTTGCTGCGCACCTTGAACAGATGTTCCCACCTCAAGCCCCTGCGCCCGATTGGGATAAACGGGGTGAATACGTCGCGGGTCAATTAGTGGTATACGCAATGACACACCGAAAACGGCTGCTCAAGGTCGGGAAGAAGATGACGTTGCGCGATGTGCTGAGCGCATCGCGCGCCAAGGAAGGTGAAAAGAGGGATGGGTTAGAGCTAAAAGACGGGTGTTTGACCTTTGTCGTTCTTCCCAAGGGAGACGCGGAAACAAAGTGGGTAGAGGATTACAAGAAGACCCGGGACGCGTAGCAGCGGGCCACCGTTCTGTGTTATACCGTTGTTCTGGACCACAAAATCAAAATCGTCGCGGGAGCAACAGACTCGAAAGAAGAAGAGCTCAGTCAATTGACATCAACTGAGGACGGTGCCTAAAACAACACAAGACCTCCGCAGCATCTACCACTTATCAGTGTCAGAACCTTATTACTCAGAGAGATAGATTTAGAATGAAGCCCACGATCTTTCCCTTTGAATACATAGTCAGCAGGTATTCATGTCCGTTGGCAGCGCCACTGATTTCAAATTCGACCACGCGGACCAATAAACAAAATACTCTCAGCTGGTAGGTTTGAAGAGTAGATGAATGTCACAATCGCGAGATTTGATTGTTGGAATCCGCGAAACATATGCGGCGATTGGTTTGCCCCATTGCCACTGAATTCCATGATAGATACGTCAACTTGCTATTCATTTGGGCCCTCGTGGGTCTAAATGGGTCTGGGTAATGAACTTCATTGGACATCGGCGGTGGGTGTGATAATTTCTGGAAGGCAGAAACGCTCTGCGACTCGCTAACTATCGTGATAAGAGATGTTGTGACAAGAATACCAAGCCGACCCTTCGTGGTAAACATGGGACCCAATTTGTGCCCATCGTACAAGATGGGCAAATCATGGGATACAACTCAGGAAAATATCGGGTGCTTTCTTAGCGCTCATTGAATTAGTATATCAGTTGGATCTGACCAGGTTCGTTCCGAGGAGAAAAGACTCAAATTGGTATGACCTGAACTATTCCGAGAGGAGAGAGATATCAGATTCCTGAAAAATAGGGGTTTCCGAAAAAGGAAACCAGAACGGCAACAGAGTTTGGTGTTGTTGTGGCTGAAAACGCTCCCTGGTCAGCAAGCAAGTATCCATCCCGCCGTCGTCAAAAGGTCTGGTGAGTACGCGTCCCATTGTTCAGCATCCAGGATGGTTCCCAGAGGTCGTATCGATGGTCAGATGAAAGGCTGGAGTGAACGGATGGCGGGAAGAGGTGGATGCAAAAGTTTGACTTCAGATGTTGACGAGCGACACTTTTAGGGCCCTCATCAAGATGTCCGTTAACCACAAAATTCTTCGCTCCGCTAACGCCCCCACCACCTCGCCCGACGAGACGGAGACCAGCGTCGCGCAGGCCCTGATCGACCTCGAAAACAACGTTCCCGAACTCAAAAATGAGCTCCGTCCCCTGCAAATCTCTGCAGCCCGTGAGGTTGATGTTCGTGGCGGCAAAAAGGCCATTGTTGTCTTTGTCCCTGTTCCCCAGTTGAAGGCCTTCCGCAAGGTGCAGCAACGGTGCGTCTGACGATTCTGATTCTGTCTCAAGCGCGCAAGAAACCCATATTTGTCTAGCCTTACTCGGGAGCTGGAGAAGAAGTTTTCCGACCGCCATGTCGTCTTTGTTGCTCAGCGCCGGATGCTCCGCAAACCCACCCGCTCCTCGCGTGTCGGCCAGAAGAGGCCTCGCAGCAGGACTTTGACCAGTGTGCATGAGAAGATCTTGGAAGATCTTGTGTTCCCCACCGATATTGTTGGCAAGCGGACCCGTGTTGCTGTTGATGGCTCAAAGCTCCTCAAAGTGTAAGTTGTGATGAATGGCTGTGGCAGGTGACATGACTTATGGTTGCATAGCTTCCTTGACTCGAAGGATGCGACATCGCTCGAGTACAAGCTGGATTCGTTCTCGTCTGTGTACCGCCGCCTGACAGGGAAGGATGTTGTGTTTGAGTTCCCTGTTGTCGCGTCGCACACCGACTGAATAGAGTAGTATATGTACTCATTATGACATGCCCATTTATGCTCGAAAATACACTGCATGCCATTCTCGGAATCTGGAGATCTGAGTGATAAGTGCCACAGTGGCCAATGTGACGGGAATTCGCACGTGGACAGCGTATCCGCGCCAGGGGCTGAATTATAATTGCCGAAGGGCCAACTTATTCTTGTTCTGCTCGTCTCTCTTCCTCTCCCCGCCCTCGTGGCCCTTGGGCCCATTCCTCGCCGCCCACCATTCCCTTCCCCGTCGTTCACAACGAGGAGGCCCTGCTCGCCCCAGACATGGGCGAGTACTCCCGCATCGATCCCTACTGCAGGTCGAGATACGAGGTTGGTATCGACAGCAAAATTGTCATAATGGGCAATTCAGGTATGTCCTTTGGTCTCTCTTCAGGCCACCGACTCAACCTCCCGCAGGTGTCGGCAAGACCAGTCTCCTCCAGCGGTACACTCAAAACAAGTTCGACCCCAAGAACACAACGTCAACGAGCGGGGCCTTTTTTGTTACGAAGAAAGTCTATGTCAATGGACTCAAGGTCCGCCTCCAGCTCTGGGATACTGCTGGCCAGGAGCGATTCAGGAGCATGGTACGTTCTCCTGTCCACCACCGCGAACTCCCGGTCCTAATCCAGCCTCTTTCGTCAGGCACCTATGTATTATCGAGGTAAGTCAAAACTCATCTAACTCATCTCCAGAACCTTGAATTTTGTCCTAGGCGCGAATGCGGCTCTACTCTTGTACGACATCACCAACGCATCAACCTTTAATGACATTCGTGGCTGGCTTGAGGGTATGCTGACATGCCCCTTTTCCAAATTTATAATCTCTGACCCATTACTCACTACTAGAACTCAAGAAGAACTGCCCACCAGAACTCATAATATACATTGTCGGCTCCAAGGCGGATCTCTATCGCAATCGTGCCGTAACCCCCGATCTTGCTCGTCTCTCCTTGCACAATTGGTTTCCTCCACCCAAGCCCCCGGCGCCGCCTCCGCCTCCGCCTCCTTCCACACTATCCTACATCCGCCCGCGTTTCACCTCTTTCCCTGGCCTGCGCTCACCACCCATAGTTGTAGCGTCCACCCCCATTTCCCCAGAGACCCCCGCTTATCTCGACTTGCCTTCAAACCGCTCCTCTGGGCAGCAACGTCACAGGACTGTAGCCCAAACACGCCCGAGAACAGGTGGTGGCAGTAGCGGTAGTAGTGGTATCACCCGCACCAACTCTCTGGGGACTTCTCGCACATCACACAGTTCTCGATTTTCTTTATTCGGGCCGTCGAGTGGCGGTAGTTGGCCGGATAGTGGCGAGACGAGTAGCAATAGCATCAACGAAGATGATGAGGATGCACTCGAATTCGAGTCGGAGGAGCAAGAGTGGGGCCTTAGCAAAGGAATGGAATTGTTTGAAGTGTCAGCCAAAGATGATACAGGTGCGTTCTCGGCTTTTTATCTCTCTGTTTCTCCTGCTCATGTCAAATATCTCTAGGTATCAAAGATCTCTTTGACCATCTCATTTCAGCAATCATCATCAAGAAAGATCTCATTGAAAAAGAGAACGACCTGAGAAAGCGGGACAGTGTACTTTTATCAGACGTCAGCTCGCCTGTTTGGGCAGCCCAAGCCGATGCAGAAGAAGCGCGGGTGAAGGCGAAATCTTCAGGTAGCTGGAGTTGCTGTTAATGCTTGGGTCGCCGGCCGTCCCTCGTGCATTCTTCCTGTCGCGGATTTTTCCCTGCGACCCCATTTCCCCGGTTCACCTGCTCTACATACCCTTTGCCGTCCCTTCAGATCCGGCTCCCCACATTATCATCTCTTTTGACCTTGCCCCAAGCGTTTCTCAATCCATGTCTGTGTGTCTCAGTATTGTCTCTCACTCCGTCATTCCCGGTTTCTTTATCGCATTATCATATTCTTCTCCATCCCCATCCAATCTTCCCCTTTCCGTGCCCTCATGTTTATATATACATTCCCATTTTTCCATATGTCATGACCCGACCGACTCTGCACTGGTATTTACCTTATATTCAATCCCACGTTCCCCTGCCCAACCATTCAACAACCTCACCAAGAATCAAACCCCCTGCCTCCATCTATACCACCCACGTTTTTTTGATTCGTATCTATCGTATATCTACTACACGCTCTATAAGTACATATATATGTCACGTATCCATGCTCATGGGAGACTTTCTAACACGCAACGTCACTGCCTGTCAGAATTCGCTTGTTCGGGCCCGGTGGACCGGAAGGCCAAGTGAACTGTGAGGGTAAGTATACTTAACGTACATATCTTCGTATGGGAATCTCTTGGACGACTTATATGGTCTTGTGCAGTATCCTACCACCCTACCCTACTACGACTCGTGTCGCGCGTCGGGTTCCAAAATTAAAAAGTCGTCAACTTCAATGTTGCATAAGTCAGTTTTGTATCTTCTCACGACAAACTTGTCCTGTACCATGCATGTATCATTACACGACTCGCGAGGAGGTCGCAATAATATGTCTAAAGCTGCCAACTCTGACATTTCCAACTAAACGCGTGTCGAGGTTCTTTTCTTCATTGAATGGTTTAGATGCCGCCTTGACTCCGGCCCTACTCAGCCCTACTCAGGCTGAGGATCTGCGGCTGCCCCTTGGAGGTGTTACTATCCCAGCGTAGTACATATGTACATACTTGCTGTCGCGGAATGTTCGACGGTCTCAATGCTTCTAGCTAGTGCTAGTTACTCTAGAGAAGATCTCGTCACTGACTTGGACCGATGCCGGTAAAACCTTGAAGTTTGAATCGTGGCTCACACGATAACAATGTCCCTGATTGTGCCACAAATCCTGCCATCTGTCAATCAACGTTCCCTAAGTACTGAAGTACTGCCTGGCTAGGAGACGCTGGAAGAGCCGTCACTTGATTAAAATCAACAGTTGCTGTCTTAATTCTGCTGACACCTGATTGACATTAGACGATTGAACGCAGCCTACATACGGTCGTGATGCGCCTAATGCGCCTATTCCTTGTTTTGTCCTTCTCTCAACGCTGTGTGCTAACTCCTGGTGCCTTTTCGCCTCTTAAAAACGTAGCAGGTATTGCGTGGACATTTTGGAGATAGTTCGAGCTATTGTCTCTTCAAGTTCATTCACAAACGTCAGCTAATGTTGACAAATAGTACTATTAATGACCTTCAGGTCAAACAAAGAGGCTTGGGAAGAGTTCGGACGCCGTATTTCGTAGAGCTTCCAAGTCATCTACACATTGACAGCCAAGTTGAGCGCTGATCGAAAAGATATTAGGAATGCGCTAGCAGCCTTTGAGAAGTGAGTTATAC